>JANEYF010004200.1:0-161311 GCA_029963845.1 Rhamnusium bicolor
CCTAGTATTTGGGCTTAGTTGATTGGCTCTTTGATATCCTATATATAATTATATATTAATATAATATATTTATATGTTTATAGTTTTTTTATTTTTGTTTTATCGATATAAACACTATTTTTCATAATAGAACATTGACCTTTTTAATTATATTTATAATATTTCGTTACACAGATTTACTAGGTTTAGACAGCAAAATAAAATGTTGGATATCCCTTAACTAGAGACATACAATTTTTAGTATATAAACGTGTATACCTACATATTGTCGTTTCCGATGGCATTTGAGGGGGGGGGGGATTAAAAATTGAATAAGACATTTAAAAAAGTTAACCTCCTTTGTCTTTAATAGTTTACATATCTACATACGTTTATTCACATATACGTTTTATAAATACTACGTATTAGAGTGTAATTCAATGACTTCGAAGTCATTGGTATATTTATTTTCAACATGGGTCAGTGGTTGTAAACACGCGATCCACTCATACCTATCTATGTGTGGTGCTGATGGACGCACTGGACAATAACGAGCTACGTTGGTCAGTAGGTAACTATTTTTAGAGCTACCAGCCATCCGATTACGTGATAAAATCTTTGGAAATTGTTTCCATTTTTATAAAGCAAACAGATTTATATATAAGAATATTTTCTCATTTCATATTGTTTGGGAATGTTTCATTGGTGTATTTACAATATATTATATCTACGTAAAGTACTTTACGTCTCGATCTGTACTTAAATTAATATAAAAAATGAGAGAAAAAACAATCAAAATTTTTTGATATGTACGAAATTTTGTATTTGACTATATCTTGGAATTCTAAGATTACCCTTGCCATTTGGCATTTTGATTTAGCGAATAATAAAAGTAATTTGGTCTTGAGACTAATTAACGTTTTTAAATTTTTTGGACATCTTGAAAATTAAATTTAGCTTTTCATGAATCTTGTTTTTTCAAAAAACCAAAATGTTTTCTGCCTCTAAGAAGTTATTTCCTAAAACATAAAATAAAACAATTTCTGGTACAGAAATCCGGAGACACACTTTATATCGAGGTTTATATAAACAAAAAACGACACAAAAAACGAAATATTCCTAAGAATGTTTGCTTTAAACAAAATTGAGTAAGTAATACATTGTAGTGTTAATATGTCAAGAATATAAATTTTCCACATTTGAACTTTAATTGGAACATAATATACCAAGTAATACACTGGGTCCGGTAAAAAGTATACCATATATCAGAGTGGGATGTGTGGATCGCAATAGCCTGGCAGCTCTACACATACAGACGCGAGCATACACTGTGTCCCTGGACGATGTAACAAGAGGTTTCATGGACAAAAAATTGTCGAATTTGAGAATGGCACTGGGGGTCAATTTCAGAAATATAAATATACTTTGTTGAAACTCCCTTTTTTTCAATAAGTTAGTATGTTATTTTGAATTTTTCAAACCATTTTTGCAACTTGAGAGTGCTCTGAAATCACATATACCTTTTCTAAAATAAATTAATATTATGAATAAATTTTGCTCTTATCTTATTTTCCACTGACTACTATTGAAAAAGGGGCAGTTACAACAACAGTAAATTAATATTCCTAAAATTTGGTAAGTAGGCGCAAATTGGATTCTAGAGCTTATTTTAATGGAATTTTTTCATATATTGAAAAATAAATGTAGTTTATTAGTGATGTCTTTTCATAAATTGACTTATAGAACACCGATTCAACTCATTTTTGAAATCGCATAATTTACACCAATTAGTCCTAATTCCCGAAGTGCCATTTCAAAATTCAAAAATTGTATGTCCATTACACCCTTATGTACATCTATCTATCATGGGATACAGTGTATATGCTGCTGTAACTGTTACAAGCAGAAAAACATTTTCAATTTTAATTTTAACACTGATATACAAAACAGTTACCCTGTTCATTCATTGGTTTAGAAACACCTATTTACTATATATAAACAGAGAAGGTGTACTCTGAATAGCACATAATATGCGCATAATAACATTAAAATTTTATGCCCCTTAAAATTCATGGATTCATCAGTACAAATCCACACGTATTAGTTTTTACGTCCTCTGTTATACTGTCGACATAGTTGTTACTATTTATTTTGCTCCCCGCCGTCTCTACACTGCGACGTTTGTAGGTGAATTGAATAGGAAATACGGTCTAGACTCACTACACCTCACAGCTACAGGGCAGAGCTGATCCAGGAGTCACGTAAATTGTCCGGTGTCCAGTCATTTAGTGTAGTTAATATAATTGTGTACAAAATTTCGAATTCTTCGGTTTGTTAATTTTGAAAATCTCGACTAGAATCTAGTAGGTAATTGCACCCCCTTTGAGAGGGCTACATTTTCCCTTCGATGCATTTTTAGGATGTTTATATAAGAAACCCTAAGTATATCTACACATTCTACGTTTTTTTATGGCTTTGGGTTTATAGCCATGCTTGCTGCATGCAGCAAAACTCAAAAAGTATATCGCGGAAACTATATCATTTTTCCTTAACCTAGTTCCTAGGAGAACACCACTGATAATAAATAATACTAACAAAGAATGTAAAACAGAGTCACACATTTCTTGTCCAGGAGTCTTTCAGGCCTTTGTTAATTAATACATACTGGGTAAGACTATGGAAAGGAGGAAAAGTATTAACAAAGTGTACGAAAACAGAGGACACAAAAGCTTACCTCAACTATAGTTTCATTTTAAACGCTTCCAGAAATACCTATGATTATGACAGCGAAAATATTTCTGTTATTTAATGACGGTAAAGAGAAGACTCGGGAGAGCAGATTAATTGGGGTATGTATATTGCATTTAATAATATCCTGATACAGTTTATTACTATGTTGCATATTGCTTATTCACGCACATTTATGATGAAGGGCAATGACTCTGAAGCCGATTCTGAGCTTTCAGCAAATGTGATCTCTACTTTAGCGATCGATCAATCATTTTTTTAAATGAATTTTAAATGTCTGGCGTCTTATATTATTTCTTCCTCAGTACAAAATATGTCAGCTAGAAAAAATATTAACACAGTAATTGTAAATTTACCGTTTATCTAACGTGATCTAATTTTAGACAGGAATTTAAGAATTAGTTGACGCATTTTTTAGAGACTATCAAAATGTCAACAGTGTGTTATGAAATATTACTAAATTTACATAAGGTAAGCATATTTTAAAACACATTGTTTCAACATATGTACCTAATACAACATCCGAAACAATATAGAACATTACCTAACACCACAGTTTGTAAGTTAACTAGCAGCCAATTTAGGGGTCATGGGTCAAGACCGAAATCTTGGCACGACAAATATAATACATAAGTAAAGTAGGTACCTACTCGAGTATATAAAATTATAAAAACAAATTCTTACAAAATTTGTTCAAAATGTATTAATTACTTAAAATTTATAAATTTAAAATTTCATGCAACTGAATAGGTAGGTCACAGGATTATAGCTTGTGTTAGAAATATGCATATTAGACTTCCGAGAGAAACTTCAAATTAAATTGGACATTTCCATTAAAAAGTTTGCTTCAGCAAGATAAAATTATATATTTTGCTGTGAATGCAATCAAAGAGATATAATATTTTATTTTTCAAAGATATTTTATTTTTATTTTATCTTATTATTTTAGTTGACACATTTTTTTTAAACATTTATTACTTGCTTTTATGTATAGTTAAAGAAATATTATTCAGGTATTTAGTAATAAAAAGTAGATACAAATTATTTAATACTCAGTATAAGTACAGTGGCGTATCCAGAGGGGGACACAGAGACACGTTCCCCACCTGTCGTTTATTTAACAATAATAATTCGCCTTACAAAGTTACACTTCTACATTTAATTTCAATTTGCGCGTAGGTATATGATTTTAGGATTGTGTGCCTCTGGTTTATATTGCAATGTTGCCATTTAAGAGACCCATGTCACAGAATTAGACCCATGTCTAATAATTCAATACGCATACTGTATGCATATTGATGATATTTTCTTATCAAAAAGAATTTGAGAAAAAGAGTTCTTTGTAGAATAAGAAAAGAGCGAATAAATTTGTTTTAATGAAATTTAACCTTTGGTTTAATCGTAAATAAATTCAAAGCCGCAGTAACAAGCAGATGATCGCAGATGCTTGAAACTGAGATTAAAAGATTTAAAGTATAGTTTTTTATTTTTGCATATTGCACAGATCGCGGAAACCGAGGCAGAAATCTTTTTGTTTTAATTAATATGATCCAATATCGAGTCCAATATATTCTGATTACCTATATCATATTTAAAACGTATCTTAAACAACAAATGAATTAATACGCGATAATTTACCATGACTTCTAAATAATGTTGAAAACCTGTTTTAAAACTATTTCGAATGTTAGATGTATTCAGAACCACATATTAGCATAACAAATTAGGTTCATTGCCGTTCGCTAAAATGTAGACTCGAATCGAGACTAGGATAGATGCTGAAACAGGGCACATTACAAAAAAATTAAGAAATTCACAATTTAATTTATGGACATGCTCTGTTTCTATATTTCAATTATATAAAATTGGTGATATCTAATTGGAAACGAGACCAAAGTAAAGATTTAGTATCAATGCAAAGCAAAGTACAAAAATATTCAAGAAAACATATTTTTAAAAATAGCTAAAAAGTACCTAAGTTACTTTTAACTGGACATCTCGCTGGACACTTGGTCCAGCGAGATGTCCAGTAAGGCCGGGTAATTATTAATCCTTTAAAAATAGTTTGCGAAGAGAAATAACTCATTTTCCTATAATTTTGTTATTATTTTGACTTATTAATTGAAAAATATTGAATATTAATTTATGCACCATAATTCGTCTAGTTGCTTATTGTAGTATATTCATAGTTTATAAAAGATATTATGTCAATACTACTGGCTCTTTCTCCTTCTCGAAGTTAAAATAATCACATGTTGCCAAACTTTTTGCATTGATTAGACAGTTTTGCAAGATGATAATAGAAAATTAAAGAAAAAGCAGTTACGTTCAAAGCCTTTACATAAGCTCAACGCCCTGGGAAGACATTTAATTAATTCTTTGTTACTATTTAATACAAAATATCCAGCCTTGTTCAAGGGAACATAAGCTGCTCAACCATATGGTCAAAAATATCCATACACGCCCAGGTAACACTAATGTTCTTATTAAGATCTCCAAGGTCGCTTTAAAATTATACAATAAAACTTCGAATAAAACCAAATGATCTTCAAGACAAGCTTAGGATCACCATAAAGCAGCTTCTAGCCAAAAAAGGGCCCATCCTAAAAGGGTCTTGAAGACTAAATTTTAAAACTATATTAAAAACCATTTAGTTTTAATTTCATATTCTTAAAGAGATCTTCAAGGCAACCTTAAATTTATGTATTAAAACGTTTTGCATTTAAAATAAAATTGCAGCAGACTAAATTGCCTTGAGAATCTTTATAATTAATCCTAAAAGGGTTTTATTTTGTTTTAAAGTCGGACAACTCTATGCGTGAAATAATTAAAACAACGGCAAGTCTCTAATGGGGCAGAGTGGTAATATTTTAAACGTAACGCATACAAAGCTGATCAAAAATAATATTCAAATGCAAACTATTCTGGTAAAAATTACCAACGGATGGCACTTTTCTGACAAAATATAATAAAATACTTCTACATAACTCGAGCGCCACCAATATAATGTTTTTTTTATTATCTAAAAAATTTTTTTTAAAATATCGTCAATTTTTATTTTGCATCTAAACATCCAAATGCATTTTTTTTATTAAATTGCATGTTTGGACACACCGTCCTTCAGTTATTTAAGAGGATGTAAAGCGCATATATTTCAATAATATTTTTTTTCTTTGGCTATTGAAAATATTCATCATGGCGGGTCTGTATCTTATATAAAAAATGGCGTGGTCTAGATAAAAACTGATTGAAGTTAATAGAACATTTTAAATCTTACAAGACTTAAAATAGCTTTTTATTTACCACTTTAAGTACAATTACTCTCCCAGACATTTATTTACTCTTCCTTTTAAAACTGAGTTGCTTTAATATGTTCAAACTCGTAGCCTTATTGATTTAAAGGGATCTGGCGCGGTATGAAATCCTAACCTTAAAATTGTGCCGGTTTTGTGATTGCTGGATTTAGTGACTTCGTTTTAATTTAAAATACTTGTCACTAATATTTTCCATTTTAAATATGTCTTCTAGTTTTCATTCATGCATAAAGTAGGTACACGGACTGCACTGGTTCATTAAATCAGCAATCAGTTTATTGAGCAGATGGCGTATTTTCTCCGATTATGGAGGGGGTACAATTAGTTTTACTTAATAAAGTCATCAAAAAATCCAACAGGCATTTCTTTTAATCAAATTGACTAAATTAAAACCTTTGAACTTTAAAATATTCTTAATTTACTCGTTAAAAAGTAAAAACTATGTTTTAGGATTTAATGTGGAATTTCATTGAGCATATAGGCTTAAGACAAAATAGTTTTCTTAATGGGTCTTAATGACTACATCAAGGATACTCCATAAAACTACATTAAAACCATTTGTTCCAAAATGGATTGTTTTAAAACCAACTTGCTATTTAATTCTTTAAAAAGGCAAATTAGTTTTAAAATAGCCAATGTCAAGAGTATTATAAAACTAGTATAAGATCAATAGGGCATTAGGAGCAAATAGTTATTTTATTTTAATTTAAAGAGTGCATTAAATCCTTTGCATAAGAATCAGTGGTCTTTAAGAACTTTTAGTTTATCTTAAGGTAATTTTAAAACCACTATCATTTTATTGAACATGTTAAAGCACTTTTAAAAAACCTAAATAAATCAAAAGTATCTTAGAGTTGTTACTTGGGCGGTAATTCCACAGGCCATCAATCATTACAATTTTATTTGTGTAAACCTCGGATTAAACATTTTGGAGTTTTAGTGGCGCAAAAAGGCGAATCGAAAGGTTTTCTTCTAATTGATATGCTTTCACACAAATCCTCTAGGTATCTGTTTTCCCTCTTATCGAAAACTTGTTATTCGGCAGAGTATGTTAAGTATGCCCTTCCTTCGTTTTGGGGCGAACTATGGGAGGCCTTTTTCAATTATTCTTGAGGAAAGGAGTACCAAATCCTACAAATCATACATATGTCTCTTTTTTGGCCTCGGTTTGGGCTTACAAGTTGATTTTGAAATATGTATGTACATACAATACGCGGTTAGTCAAGATTCCATTGAATTGCACTTCAAGTCCAACTCAATCCCTCACTTCGACCTTAAATGAGTTAAGAACATTTCATATCTGTGTTGGTGAACAAATCCTTACGATCTCAACGACGTAGTTGTACGTACTCGTTTATGTATTAATACCTGGACATTTTTTAATGCATTCCACGATCAAGTTCAAATGTAATGATTTAAAATTGAATTAAGTAAGTACATGGCCATTATTCACTCTGGTTTGCGGAAACGTTGGAGTACATAACCCTTCATCAATAAAACAAATGGTTTAAAAATGCTTCAATTAGTTTAGATTCGCTTGTATTCATCAAAGACCACCACCTACCACTGTTGCGTTGGCGCCTTGGGCGCGTCAGAATTTCCCTAACGATTTACCCCTGGGCTAACATACTTAGTATGAGTAAAAATTGTGGGATACGGTTATGTACTATTTATTTTCAATTTATTTGCAACATAAAAGATGTCGGCTTGTTTAATCATTTTAACGCTGTCAAAGAACCCGACCTTTTTTATGTTGCAAATAAGTTGAAATAAACCGTACAATATATTATATAATACACTCACCAATGCAGAAATTGGAAGGAACTAACATGTTTAATTTAGTAATAATTGGCCACACAGCATGTAAAACTAAGTATTTAATAAATATAGTTTAAAAAAACAAAAAAACACGCTTTTTAAAGCACATCAAACTAAAAAGTGAAAAATAATTATTAATATAAACTGAAAACAATAATGAACGAAAAATACTAGTATTATTGTGAAAAAAATCGTGGGTTGCTCGATATACGAAAAAATATGGCACAAAGCGCCCCACGCTCTTTTTCACAATAATACTAGTATTTTTCGTTCATTATTGTTTTCAGTTTACATTAATAATTATTTTTCACTTTTTAGTTTGATGTGCTTTAAAAGCGTGTTTTTTAGTTTTCTTAAACTATATTTATTTTTCACATGAAAGCGTGTTTTTTAGTTTTTTTTAAACTATATTTATATTGCTTATTGATGCTGATATTATAACATATTACGATCCAACAGATACTTCTGAAAAAAAAAATATATTTTTTTTCAGCCATAGACGAGATTTGAACTCACGCCCGAGGAGTCCGTCGTTTCGCGTCGACTGAGACTTGTGCCTTAGCCCGCTCGGCCATCGAACGAACTGAGAATCACGGAATATACTAACAGTAATAAACCACTTGCTCTCACGCAGAGGATACATGAGGAAAGGAAATTATTTAATTCTGGCGATCCTGATCAGGATAATGATATAAACTTATCAAATTATTGTATTGTTACCGGTTCTTCGTAAGTGTACAAAGTTTCAATTAAATCTGTCCGTTTAAAGTGGGTCAAAATCGAGTCCAATGAGTCGGTTACAAACAAGCATACAAGTGAAGCTAAAATAAAAGCGTGTTAAAAATAAATATAGTTTAAAAAAACTAAAAAACACGCTTTTAAAGCACATCAAACTAAAAAAGTGAAAAATAATTATTAATATAAACTGAAAACAATAATGAACGAAAAATACTAGTATTATTGTGAAAAAAGCGTGGGTTGCTCGATATACGAAAAATATGGCACAAAGCCCCCACGCTTTTTTCACAATAATAATACTAGTATTTTTCGTTCATTATTGTTTTCAGTTTATATTAATAATTATTTTTCACTTCTTAGTTTGATGTGCTTTAAAAGCGTGTTTTTTAGTTTTTTTTAAACTATATTTATTTTTCACTTTTTAGTTTGATGTGCTATGAAAGCGTGTTTTGTAGTTTTTTAAACTATATTTATATTGCTTATTGATGCTGATATTATAACATATTACGATACAACAGATATTTCTGAAAAAAAAAATATTTTTTTTATTTCAGCCATGGGATTTGAACTCACGCCCGAGGAGTCCGTCGTTTCGCGTCGACTAAAATTTGCCCGCTCTGCCAACGACCGAACTGAGAATCACGGAATATACTTACAATATTAAGCTTCTTGCTCTCACGCAGAGGATACGTGAGGAAAGGACTGGCGATCCTGATCAGGATAATGATATAAACTTATCAAATTATTGTATTGTTACCGGTTCTTCGTAAGTGTACAAAGTTTCAATTAAATCTGTCCGTTTAAAGTGGGTCAAAATCGAGTCCAAAGAGTCGGTTACAAACAAACAAACATACAGGTGAAGCTAATAAAAGCGTGTTAAAAAAAAATACGCTCAACTAACGATATGATGGTAGTGTAGTCGAACTTCTATAACTCGCACTTCTATATCTCGAAATTCTCTGTAACCCAAATATGTCTATAGGTATGCCCTTGATATATACATCGTTTTAAAAATTTTTTTTTTAACTCAAATTTTCTCTAACTCGAACCGTTTCGGGGGATTTAGGACATTTAGAAGTTCGACTGTATATTAAAAACGAGATTAGGAATTGTCCGAAGAAGTACTTGGAACACCTATGTTTGAAGTAATTCTAGGACAGCAAGGTGCACCCTATTTATAGAATGACCCAATAATGACAAAACGATGACATTTTTGGACGTTCATCAACATTTGGTTTCAAAGCATGAATTGAAATTAATGCAATATTTTGCATTAGATACCTATCAAGTATCGATAGCAACGAAACATTACGACCATGTCGTGTTTATACGAAATAGACCGCCAGATAAGAGGCACAGTTTTCGCATTAGGTAAATTTATGATTTCGCACAATAATTATACTTTTGTATGAGTTTGAAAGAACTGGTAGGTGTAAGCAAATAATCAGGATATTAAACAAAATTGCGTATTTACTTTTACGATATTGAGAAAAGCGAGTTCTTTCCTACGTAGTTACAACTCATATTTACACATTTTCTTATTTTGTTCTCGATTTTATTTTAATGAAATGTGAATGGTTTAGTAAATAAGTAATATTGCTACTAAAAATAATGGTTCGAAAAGAGATAACTAAATAATTGTAAGAATTTGTTGTCAAAATCAACAAAATAATAATAATAAGACACATAGTCAGGTATCTGCCCAATTGTTAACCTTGATAAATAAAATGTCATTCAAAAATTCTCGACATATCTAAAACATCTTCATAATTTGATAGGGTTTCAACAGGTACATATCAAACGCAATATATCAAACGCAATATATAAAATTATAATTATCATAATAGTTAATTTTATATCTTTTAATTCTGTAATCGTAATCAACTAATCAATACGACCTCTGAAATGTTCTTCGAGGAACTCAAGGGTCTTATTTATAAAATAACGAGCTGTTTTAAGTAGTCTGCAGTTTTGCGAGAACCATAAACATGAAGAGTCTTATACATATAAAGTGTACATTTTTGCAAAGTTGCACATTAAATATATTATACAGACTTGCATACATTTCCGTTCTGAATTACAATACATTGGAAATGCAGGTGTTGCATGCACTTTGACATATTTTCCTGGATATTTTCAGCATTAATAAATATTAATATCTACTTTTTACAGTTTATCACAATATCTATCAACTAACAGATAAAACGAATTAGGTACATTTTATTTGTTATTGGTTTATTTGTAAATCCAACACGTCTAAAACCCGGTACAATTTAGTAATCTTGGAATGTAAATTGTTTATTTCCATAACAATAACGATGATTCCTATACAACCTTTCAACAAATGAGTATGGCAGCAATTTGGCAAACTGCGGTACATCTAAAAATAAAAACTTACGTGTATAATTCTGACTGAGTATAAACGCAGCAAATATTAAAATAAATTCCATGTTGATAAACAAATTTACGGTTTATCTCACTGAAATACGTTTTATAATTGAAGCACAGCCACTATATATTTTAAATTATTTTGGTACGTTTTAGTTTTGAACATTATCAATCACTAACTTTTGCAAAACAGTTAAAATAACGAAATATTAATACGCCGATTTTAAGGTTATGTTCACTTTTAATTCACTCGCGCAACACCGCCTTATACAGCAACACACGAAAGACTGCTTAAGCGACCAGCACACCGATCTAAGATTGAAAAAAATGTGATATGATATATGGGTTGCATAGTTTATTAGGCGCTAAGGAAGGAGTGGTATTTTTAGAACTAATCTACATTATCGTTATTGCACTGCAGAGCTTTTTGCAAATTAGCTTCACGTTCCTTTTTATAGATATTACGTTTTTATTTACCTACCTACTTTCTTTTAAGTAAATCAAAAACATTTAAAATGCGGTGTAGATAAAACCAATTTATCTAATTGATGTAAACATAATTTTACCATCTTAAATAATAGGTATGTTGTAATGTAATATAAATATACTAATATTCTCAAATTAAAAATAAATTTAACTGCATTTACAAAATATGTAATTACATATGTAGGTGCCTTCAGTGTTTACAAAATTTTTTGGAAATTATGCAGGCATTATGTATCTACCTATTCATGTGCCTATTTCGATAATATCTTTAGTAAAATATTGTCTTTATTGTAGAAATATAGATTTTTTACATATTATTAAAAAATTGTATAATATTACGTAATAAAATATCTGTGCTGCTAAAATATGTACGGTCTTAGAAATGCAGGTTTTTTTATTATAAAATATAAAAAATTTAAACACGTTTTTAAAACTTATTGCATTTATGCTCGTATTTATATATTCTAAATATTAATTTCCACTTTCGACAGTTTTACAAATTTTTATATAGGTTAAGTAAAAAATGCATATAGGGTCCGGCATTTGTATGGGGTACCTATGCTTATATCTTTCTAAATATTTTTTTAATCGAGAAATGTTTCAAACGAATATTTGTTAATATTTTTATATATTCTGGTGACTATGAAATTTTTTTTATCTGCTATTTATCATTTTAGATCACGTGACTTTGACAAGTCGACCATTTTGCTTGAGGGGCAACCAATTTCCGGTCTTTCAATTTCCTATTGTTTGGTGTGTCGACTACGTAGCTTTCTGAGTTGTTTAATTCATATTTAATGTTTATTCTAAAAGCTCGTACCATTTATGTATTAGATACTGAGATAGTTAGTCAAGCTATATCTGTACAAGAGGAATAAACCCATTTTCAGTGAGGTGTGTTTTCATTTACCCGTTCGGGAGGAGCTCTACATTATTGTGTTGTGAGGGTTTTTCTTAAATAACTTTTTATTGTTTTGTGATAATGTCACCCCGTGAATATTATTTAACCCTTAGTGGTGATGAGAAAATAAATATAATAGACAATATTGACGCATACACCCTTGGAGGCTTAGATCTGTCTGCAGATTTAAGTATTTTACCTTGTGTATTCATTATTGATATGGTAAATTACTTAGTGTTGACACATAGTTTCTACACAGGCCAGCAGTTAAAAGTTTGTAAATACTTGCAAGCATACAAATTTTATGAAGCTGGATTTGTGCAAGAAGTTAGTGCAAGAAAGATAAACGCAAATAAATACATTCATTGTTAATGGCAAGGTATGTTTTATCTATGTTTATTTTACTGAAAAATATTGTCTTTATGTAGTGTAAATATTATCATTACCATATTGCAATAACTCTCTATCTGGTCAGAAAACAAATCTTTTATATCTTGCATAAAGTAGGTATATCTATACATTTATAAAATGTCAGATGTAGTTGCCGAAGATATAGAGAATCTATAAGATAAATATTTGAAAGGCAAATTAAGACGCAGCTTCATTAACGTTAAGAGAAATTGTTTAAACGGGGACCAAACACTTTTGAAAAGGAGGAAGCCACATTATTAAATATGGAAAACATTATATCAGCTTTTGGAAATCCGGTGAAATAAAGTGTCTTTGAGTCGTTGTTTAAAAATGATTCTTCTGATAAATCCAGTGCCTTTAATTGTTTCTGTAAAGCATGAATTTTTGTATTAAAAAAAATTCAAATCACTAAACACTTTGTTTAAATGGTCCATATCCATCTCTGTTTGCACTTGAACACCACTGCCACCCTCTTCTTCACTATACTTCACCGAGGTTGAGGGCCCTGCCACAGGTTCTACAACTTCCTACATTGCAACAGGCTCATCCTAAAAAAATTAATTACAATGAAGAATTTTCTTTAATTACCAATAATAACAAACATTTATACCATTTTCAGACGTTTTCATCGATTTGCAATCCTAGAATGTCTCTCACTAGTTTCTTGGTCTTTGGTATTAATCGACGTGGACCTCATATTTGGACTAGGAATCCAACCAGGGTTATCTTTATTCTCAAGTTCTGCGAGCTGCCCTAAAAACGCATTAAATTGTAACAACCTGAGGGCCACTCTAACTAAGAAAGTATATATTTATATATACTTTCTTAGTTAGAGTGACCTCAGGTTGTTACAATTTAATACATTTTACAAAGTCACTCACCTGCTATAAAGTGATTAGAACGATTCGAGCGTTTTTAAGAAAGGTTTCACTTAACTCTCCTCATTTCAAAGACCTAACCCAGCGTATTCGCCGTTCTTTGGATAACGCCTTTAATTTTTCACCGACCTTTTAAAACAGCAGGTATCCCAAAAAATCGCACTTGATCTCTTTCTGCCCTTTTACCACATTTTACTACCACACAAAACGATGGCATTTTAATTTTTTTTGTTTTGAGATGAAGTTATTTCATTGACATGTTTGGTTGCCGCCCAGGCAATATGGCCGCCGTGTTGTGATGTCATCCTAAAATTATCAATAAGTCACGTGAGCGTGATGTTACAGACTGAGAGAAAACAAAACGATGTGTTCGAGTTCCATGGCGATTGATTTACATTTTTCCACAAAATCATTAAATTGTTATTTTTCATAATATCTGTATTTTTGTGAACTTATATTTATTTATACAAATACAAAATGCATGGGGAACTAAAAATACTTACATTTTTGTGAGCATTGTACAATTTAAAAATGGAAATATAGCCTATTTATTATAAGTTATAACAGTAAGAAATATCTTATACTGAGACTCATAACTGATTATTATTCTTACCTTTGCAACAAGCACATTCACCTAACCACAAATACATAAAGACTTTTGAATGCCTTAGACTCTTCCTTTGTGTAGGCAGTACGATAAAAACTAAATAGTTGACAAAATTCCCATTCATAATAATATGAAAATACATCAGTATTTGTAGTGAAGTCATCTTTTTCAAAGTAAGCCAATGGCACTTTTTCCATGTATAACCAACCCATACATCACAGAGACAATTCCATGAAATAGAAACACTTCTCTATTTTGAACACACAAAATTAAAGAAATAAGACAATAAGAATTGTTTTAAACGTTAAATAGGTAACCAATATTAGTTTATAAAACTGCAAAATGCGCTTAAAACAACACGTTCTGTTAGCAGGATCACACTGTTTGTTTTCTTTCAGTCTTAAAAGCTGTGACGTCAAGTCAATGCCAGCTATCTATCGTTGCTATGAAATCAATATTGTTTTTTCAAATAGCACTTTTTTATTGTTTATTGGAATCGACACATTTCTCTATATACCACTGCATACAACTTTCATGGGGTTGCATGCATAATAATAATTTCAAGCAAAATAAAATTTTCCGAACAAAGCAATAGCCGTTTAAATAAAATGAAAATTGGCTATGCATTTCAATGGTTTACATTTTTGATAAGAATGAGCATTAGAAAAGCATAATTTTGTCACATTTTTCGGCTTTGTAACATCTGATAACGTTTAGAGTTTAGTGTTAATTTTATTATTAGACGCATAAGTTGAATTTAGGTGAGATTATAAGTGAAAATGACAGAAAAAGAACGAATTGATTACCTAATTATGGTTGGACCTGAGGTCCGAAAAAGAGCGCAGCAAGATGTGTGAACGTTATTTACTGAGTTTATCCCAACCGATTACTAAGTTTGTGCTGTGTCTCCAAGGTAAAAGAAAAATGCAGACACGGGAAACGTTAGGGCTGTGCTGTCAAATTGTGAAAGTGTAATTTTCAGAATATAACTACGAAATTACCAGATTTTAGAAAAAATTACAACATACTTCAAACAATACGCCGATGTCCAAAAGTCTTTATTATAAAAACAATAACAAACAAAAGTAAAACCAATATCTCTACTTACTGTAACGATATTGCAAGCCATTTCATTCCAGATTGTTGTGTTCCGCGAAAAATTGTTTTTTCCAGTCTAGTCTAGATGGCGCCACTGATTTCTACTGGAACAATTGGTTTGGTAGATTTTTGCACTTATAAAAAATTCTTAAATATCTATTTGTCTTTATTTCTCATACTGTACTCTCAAATGTTTGTCTCTTTCCAAACTATGATCGAGTTTAGGTATCAGAGCAAGACGGTGCTAATTCCTTCTTACTAGTGTAGTGTTCTGAAGACAACATCTCTAGTTCAGCGGTCTGGTAAAGTTTATATGTTTTTTGGTATTATCGTGTAATTTTATGATAATTATTTGAAAAGTTGCTATATTGATTTAATGTACCTTTGAGGTAATTTTCATAATAATATTGTATCGTATTTATCTTAATTTACGTCTTGGGCGAATTTGCTTTTCGGTGATCAGTTCACCTTGGTTGTTCTTTGGAACAGCCAACATTAATTTTGATTAGTATCAATTTATTGTGCCTTGTTGGCAATTTATCTAATATCCCTCTGATATTGTAATAATTTCGTGTCCTAATAAACTAACTGTTATTGTAAATTTTAGATTTACCCGGCAACGAATGTCACCATTTTGTATCGTAGTTAGTTGTTTTCTGTCTTTGTCTGTTGATGTTTTAGGTCACTTGGCTACGTTAGTAGTTCTGTGAAAAGTGGTGACTGGTGACATTTGAAGATTGGTAGTTCTTTTTGGACTAAACCTATTTATTTATAACCTTTGTGAGAATTACCTAATGTGGTGCATTTATTTTGTGGTGGATCATTTTATACCAGTGCATATATTTACCAACCAGACCTCAGTAACGTAAGATTTTCTAAATTTAAAATATCGAGTGCTTACTTGAACGTTAACTTATTATTTAGTCAGGAACGCTGCTCTAGTGGAGCCTTGCCTAGTTCTCTGGCAAAGATACCTGCCTAGTTATCTGGCAATTGATTAACTTTTGATTATCTGCAGTAAACATATAGTCAAGCTATATATCTTTATTTAACTTTATCTGGAAATCATTATTACCTCTCTACGAGTGACTAATAAATAATTTAATTTAACGTTACCCTTAATTTGAAATTATCATATTGTTTTATATTTGGCAAATATTTATTTACGTTATCTTTCTAGTTGTCCGTCTGTATGCAGACATTCTAAATTCTGTTTTCTTGAAGATTACCTTCTTTTAGTAACAAATATCCTAACATATAATGAATACCTATTTCACTTTGTTTATTATCATAGCTACACCTAGTTTATTTGTTGGACTAGTATTTTTTCTATTTAACGTAACTTTTATCGATACTTAAGTTGGTTGAAGTCTTCAACTTCCTAAAATATTGTGGGATACCGATCCTAGTTTGTTTAGTTCGCAATTTACCCTGTAAATTTGTGTTAACTCTCATATTTTGTCTACGTAGCTGGACAATTCAAACGTCACAGCTTTTTACTTTGTATTGCCTATAATGCTGATCTCATAAAACTCCCCCTTTTTATGTAAATACCTAGACCAAAAGAAGAGGATAACTGGTGGATCGAACTGATTATTATATACTGGGTGGAGCAGGAAAACGATACTTTATACAACTGGCATTTTTTCTCAAGGGTAACTGCAGTACTGACAGTGGTGATTCAAACTGACACCGAACCCATTAAGAGCTTAGCCGTTGGTGGATTCTTCGCTGTACTAACCCATTTGAAGTTACGTAAGAACTTCGTTCCCAGTGAACAGTTATATTTTGTCAGAAGAATCTTTGTAAGAGATCAGTCACGCTTTTTGTTTATTTCTTGGTCTTCAACCAAAACAAGGTTTTTTAACTTAAATAGGCCATCTTTGCCTAAATAATTTTTGTACATATTCATACCAATCTTTATTATACTTTTTATTAAATAATATCTTTTTATTCGACTTTCTTCCCAATAGAATTCAAGTATTAGCGTTATCTTTACCTTTTAAAGTAAACTTTTAATTATTTGATACTTGCAAAAGTCCTGGCGCTTAGCCTAGATTTTCGTGAAAACTCAAATCAATCTAAGCCCTTATTCACGACCTGCTAACTGAGCTACCGGTCAATTAGTACAACCCCCAGCTAATTGTGTTATGCCAATAATTGGACGGGGGTGTTGCATTACAAGTAAGTATGTATAAAAACTCTTCAAGTAATACCAATTAATTGTCTATGTTCAAGGTCGAGGTCAGAAATTATATTATCTTTTTTTATTTTCGCTTACGTTTTTGTCTAATATTGCGAAATTTTCTACATATGAAAACAGTTTTTCATTTGGTGAAAACTTTTTGTGATTTTTTACGTATTCTGAATTTAATAAAAACATTAACTGTGTTCGTTATTAATTTGTTTCTAGTTTTAGTTTTGATTAAATTAATTAGGTATTTTATATGTAACGAAGGTGTAAATAATTTTATAGAAAAAATATTATCGTAGATTATGCCATTATAAGAGGCTCATTACCAACTACCAGATAAAATCCCAAATTATCGTAGATTCTGGTAATTACCATCATCTCACGATACTGCATTAGGGACACGTCAAAATCAGACCGACCAAAAACTGTTACAGTTGACGATGCTGCCTAAATCTGTTATTGGCTGTAGAGGAAAATCCCATATTATCCAGCAATGATCTGGAATGAGATCATGGCATTTTTCAAAGAACTATTCGAAGAATTCACAAACAGGAAACGTTTCGTTCCTATAAGACACATTTACTGCAGGAACTTACCGAAGACGATTTCGATAGGAGGTTACAATTTTGCGAAATTATAAGGTAAATATATCAACAAAACACAACACAACATTATATAAGAATATAATCGAATATAAAGATGAAAATATAATTTCTGAAGTCGAACTTGAACATAGACAATTAATTGTTATTTGAAAAGTTTCCATATACAAGGTGATCTTCCACAAGTGTCCAAACTTCAGAGGCCGCTAATTTATCAAAAAAATAAATGAACTTTCATTAATAATCGTATGTAAGCAGCTACAATCCTTTGATAGGGATGATAAATATCAATTTTTTTATTGTTTCGATTATATATATATATATATATATATATATATATATATATATATATATATATATATATATATATATATACATATATATATATATATACATCTAGGAAATTATAAGAGACAGAAAAACGGTTAAATAGGGAAAATTTTAGACTATTTTATTACCACGTAATAGCCACCTTCAAAACTAGAAAAATTTGAATGTTGAATTTTCTAATATCGGCTATAACCTTATTTTTCAATAATTTTTAAATCTGTAAAATCATTCTCAAAGCAACTTTTTCATAGAATTTAGCTGTCTAGTCGAATTTTACTTTCAATGTTTCGATTATTGAAGACCATCAACAGGTTCGTTTTTTCGTATGAGCGCCTTACTGGATCTTCACTCATTAATAACATCTCAATTTTAGCTTTTCAACCATGTAAACACTTATAAATAAAAATGGGCAATTCTTCAAAGAAAACGATAAAAACTAATTTTTCGACTAGATATGGAAACATCTTAAAATAAATACTATAATACAGTTACGCAACTAGAGAGTAGACCGGTTTCGAACTTGTTATGTTCTCGTCAGTATGCCATAAGTAATGGAAAAGACAAATAATAATTGCAAACCAGGCTAGCCTAAAGCAGACTAAGCAACTGCTTTAGGCTAGTTCGAAACCGGTCTATGTCTAGTGAGGAATTGATAAATGATCTTAGCTACCAAACAAGACTTGCAGGTTTAATTCAATGCAGGTCGTGAGCTTTTGTCCGCTGAGTAGTTGTTTCCTGTAAATCTTAGTCAGTATATAGTTTAGCCCACCAAGGTTAGAGATCGCAGCTCTTGATACCTGCTTTGCAGGTCGTTATCAGTCACTAAGACATCAGTGATGTAGTAGCACTAACCACCAGACGGATACACTTGTCACTATAAAGAAGCAGTAACCGGTGAGTACCACAGGATACTGTATTGGAACCACTAATGTTTATTATAAATGAGTTGCTTACTAAACTCATCTGAAACTTTGTTATCCTTTGCCGACGACACTGCTCTTGTGTATGTTACAAATACTTGGTTTGAAGTAATAGAGACACCAAAAACGGACTTAAATATGATCCTGAATTATTTTCGAACTAATGAACTACCGGTCCATTTAACAAAAATTAAAATATTCCCCTTTACATGATATGCAAAATACTTACCTGATTGTATCAATATTACAGTGAAAAACATAAAAATAAATTTTTGTCTCTTCCATAAAATATTTAGGTATTTATCTTGATTCTTTTTTAAGATGGGATGTTCACGTGCGGCCTGTTGTTGGCACAGTACGAGGTGTGATTTCTAATTTTTACAGTTTCCGTAATTTTGTTTCAGTTTCCCAATTAACAATTCCTTACCATGCCCTTGTTGAATCCATACTATCATATGGAATTATTGGCTGGGGAGGAATAAGGAAAACCTCTTTAATGCCGATGGAAAAACCGCAAGGAAAAACTATCAATTTGGATACTTTCTAATAGATAAGAAATTCACTCAATCATTAAATCATAATCCCAAGAGTCCCATTTTTTTTATTGTTGCATTTCATATTATTTCATCTTTGCTTTATATTTATTATCTTTTACACATTTGTTATATTAAAAAAACTTAAGACAAATAAAAAATATAAATTATCAATTGACAGATTCTTAAATAAGCCTAAATGGATATTTTCTGAGACGCGATAAGTTTTCTGGGACTCACTACGTTTATTTGCATTGTATTACGATTATGCGTATTTATTAATATCTTCATTTTTCTCCATACTTCTTTCTTTGTAAGCAAACTTATTATTTTCTTTTTCCGGATTATCCGATGCCGGACAGTCCTCCCGTGGCCTCCGACGCCTCACGGGAGTCGCGCCGGCGCAATAACTACAGCCACTACCCACATTCCGCAGGGTTAGTGACTGTAGATACCAGAATCGTGTGCCCTAAGCAGATGGAGAGAACCCAGAATGACCGCCTTCTGGATTTAGCCTGTCAACCACTTGGTAGGCCAGTATGATCTTTAGTTCCGAGATCAGCGTAGGCTTTATTCCTCCGAGTACACCGATTATTAGGACGATCATTTTTACCGAGTAGCCTGGGTACAGCACTTGGAGCTCGTAACGAAGATCGCGGTATTTGGTCCGCTTCCCCTCCACCTTCAAGGTGATGTTTTTCTCCGTAGGTGCCGAGAACTCGATGACATACATCACCTTGAGTTGATGGTCGATGAGGACTATGTCAGACTTGTTGGCTTGGATTAGCCTGAACGTCGGGAACGAGTAGTTCCAGTATATCCGGCATTTCTCGTTCTCAACAACGGACTCATCCCCGGGGATGTAAGGCAGCACTGGTGTCTGGTCTACCCAGTACGAGTGCCTTAGATGGTAGTATAGCACTCATAACGCCGCGTTATGTCGATAAATGTAGACCGAAATCGCGTATACGGGGCATGTAGATAATATGTGCATGAGCGATTCCGGCGCCTGACGGCAGGTGACTGACTCAACATCAGCACCTCGCCGGCCTCCTCGCCTGATGTCAAATGCGAGACCGAGTTCATCTGCGGCTCTTTTTGCTCCCTTGAACAATCCTGCAGTTTCGTGATGTTTTACGAACCGCAAGAGGAGATCTGAGCTCCTGAGGATGTTACATGCCATACTCAGTACTACTCTGCCATGCGTACACTCCAGACTCAAGAGTCCTCGCCCCCTCCCCCGTTGACGTGGGAGGTACACACGAGGAACGGACGATCTAGGATGAATACTTCTGTGAATATTCATCATCTTGCGGATATCTCTGTCTAATTGGAGCAGCTCATCTATCGTCCATTTTACTACTCCGAAGGGGTAGAGCAGAACCGGAACGGCAAGCATATTAGTTGCAGACATCTTGTTCTTCCCCGAAAGTTCGGAAGACCAAATCTTTCGGAGACGGTGTCTATACTTGCCGCGGAGAGAATCCTTTATTTGTGTTACATCCTGGATGTGCCTTTGTTGCACAGCCAGGTATGTATAGGTCTCTCTGGCATCCAGATGTCTTAGGATGCTTCCGTCTGCGAGCTGCGCGTCTTCAGGGAATTCCCCGGATCGTCCTCTCTTGAGGTGGACGACTGCACATTTATCCAACCCGAACTCCATACCAATTGCCCGCGTATATTCTTCGACCACCCTAAGAGCTTTTTGTAGTTCGCGCTCTCCGGAGGCATAAAGTTTAAGGTCATCCATATAAAATAGATGGGTGACCTTATGCCTCCGGTCGCTGGGTGGCCCACATTGATATCCGCGGGTTTGGCGGAGCCCAACAGACAACGGCAGCAGTGAGATGCAGAAGAGGAGAGGACTCAGGGAGTCTCCCTGGAAAACTCCTCTCCTGAATGCCACCTGCTCTGTCGTGACCCGCTGTGCACCTGATGTTATGGTGAAGCGGGTCTTCCAGAGCGGCAGCAGCTGTTCTATGCATCTCACTAGTGGTGCTGGTACCGCAAGACATTCGAGCAAGTACAACAATAGCTCATGTGATGTTGTATCAAATGCCTTGCGGTAATCAATCCAGGCCATCGATAGATTCCGCTTGTATTGCACAGAATCCTGTGTAATACAGGGGTCTATCAGCAGGCTGTCCTTGCAACCTGCCATGCCCTTCTTGGCACCACGCTGTTCGTGTATCTGCTGGAAGACCGGATCAACAGACCTCAGTGTCCTAGCATACAAGATACGTGTAAATATCTTGGAGCAGGAATTGAGGCAAGTGATCGGCCTATAATTCCTCTGGTCGGAAAGATCCCCCTTTTTGGGGATAAGTACAGTACGTCCCTCGACGAACCAGTCCGGAATCTGCTGCCCCTCGTTCAACCATGAGTTGAAAACTCGCGCCAGACGGCGGTGAGTGGAAGGAAATTTCTTCCACCACCAGTTGTTAATGCCGTCTGGGCAGCGAAGTTCTTAGTACCAACAAGTGCTTGTTGGACTTCCTCCGTACTGTTTGCCGGGCACACTTCTTCTGGCTCTTCAAGATGTCTGTGACACAGAGGCTCGACGTGTGCAATTGATGGAGTGTCGCTATTGAATGGACGCGTCGTTTCGTAGATTCCCTTCCAGAAGGTTTCGACACCTTCTACAGTCGGCGGATTGTCGACAACACGCTGTGGCTCTTGAAAGAGGCGGGAAGGATTCGTACGGAACAAATTGTTTTGTTCCATACTCCTCACTCGCCTCTTTAATGTTTTCTTTATCGCCATGAGCGCTCGGATCCTATCTAGACAGTGCTGCTTGATGGTAAGCATCACTGTCAGATTTAGAGTATGGTGTTGACGTCTTAATCCGGCTGCTATGCGCCGGGTTCTTGTTACCCCTTATTATTGTTATTATTATTATTATTATTATTTATTTAAATAGGATAGACTTTTAGAGTAAAATGTGTATGCAGATATCTAAATGGTTGAACTACCTGCAAAAATTATTGATCAGTAGATTTTTAATATCTACGTCAAAGAATATACAAGGTTAGAAAATGATTCTGATGAATCACTATAATAATAGGAAGCTAACACATTAGTAAATATTTACGGATAACAAAATTTACATTGAAATTATTGTGAAATAATATAAAACATAAACAGTAAGTATAGGTATTTCATACTATTAAAATATCAAACGTTTCGAAAACACACGTCTTATTATTTGAGCAATCAGAAAATAATCATAATTAACTAAATAAGATAGCAAATAATCAAATTATATACGGGGTGGTCATAAAGTCTCGCGCTGTTATAGAGGCAAACGATATTTAATATAAAAATGTAGTAACATTTATCAAATCAGTTTAGATGTCTATTGAGAATTCTGCATACTATTACATGCGCTCAAAGGCGATATTTTGATAAAATATTTTAGAATAAGTTACTGATCTAAATCTCGGCGTGGCGGCAGTAGCATTAAAGTAAACGCCACCCCCTCCCATTTTTTTTTGTATTAAACAAAAAAAAATAGCATTATAATAAATTGCTTCAGATGAACTTTGGATATTATGTCACTAGGTGAAATTTTATTAAAAAATCAATTAATTTCTTGAAATTGTGTTTTTAGTTATCTGTTAATTTTATTTTTCATAACGTTATTTTCTATGCACTAGGCTAATGGGAAATGTGATTCGTAGCCCTAAATTTCCTGATTTAGACAGCTAGAATGTTTTTTTTTGTGACATTTAATTTTCATTTGTTAAAAAAATACTATTTCATCAATTCGTATTTTTTTTTTAAGAAATTACTTTATTTTTCAAAATTGTACTAGAAATTTGAAAAAAAATTACTACAAAATATGGCGAATTTTTCGGTTTTATTTTAGAATCAGTGATTCTACTTAAGAAAAACATGCAACGAAAAAAAAATTAAATGTTCAAATTTACTACGTAATAGATGTTTCTAAAAAAGACATAAGCCAACCTACAAAAATATAAAGGATGTCATATACCTTTAAATATACACCATACAAAGCTTTATTTTGAAGTATTTGTTTATTTAAAATATTGCCCTTTAGCATAGTTGCAAATTAATAGCAGATATCCACAGCCACTCAAAAAATATTAAAGCAAAAACAATTTTATTACACCTCCAGTCTATTGGCATTACAATTCCTCGGTTGTATGTTCTTAGATTTATGTTCAGGCTTTTATTCAGTATCACATGAACAACAATTATACTTTCTGAAACATATCGTACCTCAGAGGCAAAGTATTTTAAGTCCAAAATTGGTTAAATTGGGTTTTATATAATTAATGGCCGATATTATCAACATTTTAAAGGTACCTTTAACTTAAAGGGAGTTTTAGTGAGAAGAAAATGTATTACCAGCAATTCCAGCAAAATATAAATCGAGATATACGATAGCCATTAAACCTAATTTTTTATTTAAACTATAGGATTGTTATCTGATATTTATATTTTGTTTGTTTTCTTGTCACTAAAACTCCCTTTAAGTTAAAGGTCCCTTTAAAATGTTGATAATACCGGGGCTAAGTCACTTAAGCAAAAAACTACACTTTGAAATGCTTTTGTCAGACGTTGTCTATCTATAACCGTTTTAATAACAGCTCGGTATGAACTGTGTTAAGTCCATGATTAAGTTCGTGCATAATAACGCTAAGTCCACTTAACATCATTCTACTCTGGAAATTTTAATTATGCGCCAAGTTGTAACGAAGTGATTTTATTTTATTAAGTTAAGTTAGGTAGCTAGGTTTTGAAAAATATTTTACCCATTATGGTGCTACGCTTTTAATTAATAACAGTTAAATTGTTAATTATAGATAGGTAGTATTGATATGTTTTTATGAACATTCCACATAGGCCAAGTGGCCGGCAGTAAGCGAAACGCGACGCACGCATTGTGTCCCCGGCACCCTTATGCCCGCGCTAACATGAGGGAGGCCGAGACTGAAAATAATTAAATTAGTTTCCGTCCAGCTACTCAACGAGGAACCACGCCGGCCAGCACAGTAAGTAAACTCGTGAGTATAAAGAAATAGGTAATTAAATTTAATGCGGAATTATTCTAAGTCGATGAACGGGTGACGTAGTTGTAATATACCGCGCATGACTACCGTATCTCATCCTACTCCTGCGTTAGCAGTGTCTGGTAGCATGAGGATTTTTATAATCAAGTTAGTTCCCGTCTGAGCTCCAATCGAAGCACCACGCCGACTTGGATAGTAAGTAAACTTGTGAGTATAGAGGTACATAGGTATCCAAAGGTAATTGCGAATTTTTCTAAGTCGATAAACGGTGACGTAGTTGCGATATTTCGCGCATGACTACCGCGCTCCTCCTACTTCTGCTTTTTGGCAGAGTTTAGTAGCTTGAGGATTTTGGAGAGTATCCGAGACGAGTCCGTTGCTGCCGCCCGTACCGTCCAGACGTGCCGACCCCGACCGCTCCAGAGAGGAAGCCAGCACAGGATCCGGAAGTAGGTAGCAAGGTTTGATAAAGGTTTGGTAAATAATCGGTATTACTTGGCTGGTGAGTACTTTCCGGGCTTTATTTTTTTAGAGTTAGTGAACCGCGAGCGCTAAACGTATCCGCCTCATATCCTTCCTTAGAAAGGGAGAGCGGCCGAAGGTTGGAATTAGAACCGCGTTCCACCGCGTTACACCGCGTGTTCTCCAGGCCACCTGAGCACGTAAAATTCTGCAGGGTGACTTGGAGATACTAGCATTTGATACCGCGTGTCCTCTAGGCCACCTGCGTCCGTTTTTTTGGCAGGGTGATTTAGAGGGATTTCCGTAACCGCGTGCCTGCCAGGCCACCTGAGCACGTAAAAATTCTGCAGGGTGACTTGGAGGTATCGTCCGTAATCGCGGGTCCGCCGGGCTACCTGAGCACGTAAAAATTCTGCAGGGTAGCTTGGTAGCTTTGACCATACCGTCGTCGTCTTAGATTTGCAACCATTCGGCTTGCCACTCCTCCCCCCTCCAACTTGAACCGCGTTATACCGCGTGCCCTCCAGGCCACCTGAGCACGTAAAAATTCTGCAGGGTGACTTGGAGGTATTGTCAGTTGCCATCGCGTGTTCTCTAGGCCACCTGAGCACGTAAAAATTCTGCAGGGTGACTTAGAGGTACTTCCGTAACCGCGTGCCTGCCAGGCCACCTGAGCACGTAAAAAATTCTGCAGGGTGACTTGGGGGTATCGTCCGTAACCGCGGGTCCCCGGGCTACTTGAGCACGTAAAAATTCTGCAGGGTAGTCTTGGAGTTTGACCATCCCGCCGTCATCATCAATTTGCCGCTGTTAGGCTTGTTACTCCTTCCCCCCCTTACCGTAACCGCATTCAACCGCGTGCCCTCCAGGGCGCCTGAGTCCGTTTTCTTTGGCAGGGCGCTTTGGAGATACTCGTTGGCATATGATAAGACCGGAACCATCCATCAGCCAAGCGATAATAAGTAACCGCGTTAGATAGGCATAGTTTGCTTATATGGGCGCTTGCTTCCCCTCGTGGTATCCGTCCGCCGTCTGCATATGACCGATTAAATCCATCGCTGCTTCCCGTTTCACCGCTTCGTTCACCGGCGTACTGTATCGCACCGCTTGACCGCCCGCTTACTGCCCCGCTTGTCCGTAGTTAAGACCGTTGTAGTTTAAGTTGTAGTTACTAAGGTGTGTATAAAGTGTAAATAATAATTAGTGTGTAGAATAAATGTACATATATTGAATGAGAGTCTGTTCCTTAACTGTAGTATGTAAGTTCCCTTTTTCCCGACCCCTGGCTTAGCCGTATCTTCACTGCAGTTGCCCGGCCTCTATCGTCCCGCCGATAGAGTAAAGTGGTGTTTCTGCACTCTAAACAGAAACTGGCGCCCGAGATCTCCGTACAGTGTGGACCGCCGTAGTGTTGGGCGTCAAAGTGACACTTCTGCTCTTGGGTAGAGCAACGAAGTACCTCACAAAGTCAATTGCGCAATAACATAGGAATGAACATAGTAAATCAACCGCATCGCGCGCTCTGTGATTGTAAATTGCTGTGCCAGTTAAAAGTGCGAGTACAAGAATATTTAAAACGATGTCATTCAGAGTTTTAAAACTGTGGATCTAGTTACAGTGGTTTATGAAAAAGAACAAGAGTTACAAAATTGTTAAACAGCCAACAATAAAGAAGATATGTTTGATAAACTGACATAATATACTCTAGTAACGGCCCTTTTGTGTCTTTAGGTGACTTAATAGTGTTTTCAATTTACTGAAATTAATTTTTTTTGCTCTTTTCTTAAATGTCAGAGTACCTATTATTATTTTAATAATTTATTTAAAGTTGACCTATTTCCGCTCTACCAGGGCCAATCACCGATGCCAGGAGATGAGCTACCCCTAATTTTGGAATTTGGACATTTTTGCCAAATTTCTTCTCTATCGAATAGTAGGGATATTTTACATTTAACAGACAAGGGACCAACTGGTTTAGATCCCTTCCGAAGGATGGTATATCACCTACACAACCCTCGCCTAAGGTGCATAGCTTCTGCGTATAAGCTGATATACCAGCCACCAGAAGACGGGACGAGGTCGCCGAGTTTCTGTGTCACAAATAGAACAACACTTTGTGTGAATTTCTTTTGGAAATACTTTTTTATCGATTTCTTCCTAGCTGAGTTATTATTTTTTTCTATTAAGTTTGGCGCCAGGTGACGCTGCCACGAAATAATTTTAGTTTTGTTGCCTTGGTATTTGATCGTATGAATGGAATTTTCTCAAATTCCATTTTTGATTATAAGAGAGGTAAATAAAGTAACCTCGTGCATTTTCTATGTGCCTCGACTATGCCTTAACAGAGCTGAGCTAGACTTCAGCAACTCATCTTCGGCGGTCCTGGCTTAATGGACTTGTTTCTACCACAGACTTTGTAGCTGAAGGATTTAATCAAGCGACTTATGCTTTTTATTTATTTACTATGGCTTAAAAAAAATTGTCGTAGAAGTGCTTTTGGTTTTCTACGGTGACTGTTTTAAAATCACTGTAGGGGAGGTGGTGGACGCAGTCTTAGTGTCTAGGATACCAAAAAAATAACCCAGCCTGGTGCGTGGAGAAATTTCTTAGTGTCTATTTTACAACTTCTGGGCCGTGTGAAATGGTCAACGAGGTAATATTCTAAGGGTTCCTGGATCAGTTGGTGTTTACAATGGAGTTCACACCCGGTTTTTAAGTTAATTCTTATACGAACTCAGAGTGATGTCTGTGCTACTTGAAAGCAAGGAATTAAGTGCGCAAAATTGAATTTAATACCACGATGCTTGCTCTTCAGTGTCCAGTGGTGGAATTGTCTCAACTTGTCTGATAATGATGTCATGTTTTTAAAGTGCGAAGTAAAAATAAAATCTACCCCGCTCGAAAGCTTCCAATTTCCCAAAAAGCTCCCGATACGGTTGTCTGCCTGGCTGGTCCGCTACGATGTACCAAACTCAATATTATAACTTTAAGTCTCGTATAAATAAATCTGGCGGTTAACGATGCGCTGTGGAAACAATTAAATGAAATTATTATTATTATTTTGTCTTAAACTATTTTACTTTGATATTAATTGTTATTTATTTAATTGACTTTGTAAAAATTAATTTTTTAGGTGTGTGCGACTAGCATCTTTTTAAAATTTATATAATAGAAATGCAGAAATTTAGATTTTACTATTTTATGATAGCTTTGGCCTCTGATAATTTTTAGCATTGAAAATGCTTATAGGATCGCAAAGGTTCTCGTATATGGGTATGTTTTCGATCAAAAGTGTAACGTAATGAGCGACACGACACCGACATGGTTTGGTGAGTTAGTGGGGGACTGAGAGTAGAGCGGATGTATAGTGTCATAGGCAGGCATCATATAAATACATCTTCATATTATTATATCAGTCTGAGCAGTGAGCACGCATAATGTAAAAGGCAGCGGTTTCGATATTTTGGTATAAGTTGTGAACGTAAGATACAAGGTGGCAAAGTCTTCTGAAAATGGTACTGTTACTTGTTTATACCTAAATTATATACAGATAACAAATTAGAAGATTTCGATATCGATTTTTTATTTAGTATGAAAGATTAATTCTGAGTGGTTTTTACTTGGGTACAATGGATGGATGCGCTCGAGTATGATGCGTAGTAGCTTTCCTAGAAAAAATAGATACGCAGTAAGTATTCCCGAGTATAAATGTAGCGCAGTAGTTTTCCCTGGGAAAAATGGATGCGCGGTAGGTATTTCCGAATACCATTGATACGCAGTAGGTATTTCCGAATACTCTGGATCCCCAGTAGGTATTTCCGAATACTATGGATGAGCAGTATGTATTCCTGGATACCATAGATGCGCAGTAGGTATTCTCGAATACAATGGATGCGCAGTAGGTATTCCCGAATGCTATGGATGCGCAGTAGGTAATTCCGAATACAATGGACGCGCAGTAGGTTTTTCCGGGTCCTATGAATGCGCAGTAGGTATTCCCGAATACTATGGATGCGCAGTATGTATTTCCGGATACCATAGATGCGCAGTAGGTATTCTCGAATACAATGGATGCACAGTAGGTATTCCCGAATGCTATGGATGCGCAGTAGGTTTTCTCGAGTGCCATGATTGCATAGTAGGTATTCCCGAATGCTATGGATGCGCAGTAGGTAATTCCGAATACTATGGACGCGCAGTAGGTTTTTCCGAGTCCTATGAATGCGCAGTAGGTATTCTCGAATACTATGAATGCGCAGTAGCTCTCCTTGGGAATAATATATGAACAGTAGGTTTTTCGAGTACTATGGAAGCGCAGTAGGTTTCCCTAGTACCATGGATGGCGCAGTGCTTTCCTTGGGAATAATGGATGCGCAGTGGGTTTAACAAGGTGTAAAATGTATTATTTTCAGATAACGGAGTCTGAAATGCATATAATATAATTATTTTCAGATAATGGAGTCTGAAATAAATATAAATTCATAGGTGGAATGTGATAAGGCTCTAGGTACTTCTCACTTAATATCTAAAAATGCGGAAAAGTGTCGACGGTATTGTGAAAAAAAGAAAACTATGTTAGAAGGCGACTGTAAAAATTCCAAAAGCCTAATACTTCTCAGGTAATATCTAAAAATGCAGAAACGTGTCGAAGATATCGCAAAAAAAGAAAAATATGTTAAAAAATGATTGCGTACGGATTTCAACGCATAAAAGTACCACATTAACGGCAATAAGGTGTCCTAATAATTCATTCGAAAATAATGCTTTAGAAAAAGGAAAAGAATACAGCCGATCAACATATAGAAGAAGAGCATGTAGAAGGTATTTTGGACAATAACAGTGATAAAGGAATGCCACAAGGAGAGGATTTGGTTTCATCTTTTACGAGTACGGCTGCCACAAATGTAGGAACGATCTGCCAGTTCCTCATTAAGTCAAATTTCTAAGTATCGTGAAAAAAGACCAAGATTAATGGCTGAGGAAACATTTAAAAGATATATGACTAAACATTCCTTTTCGATAGCTTAGACGAATATTGTCATGTCTGCGATCGTATTTGGTGGCGAAGTAGATTGTCAAACGTTACAAAGAAATCTATTGGATATTATATACATGATACGTTTCTAATATGTTCAAATTGTTTAACATTTGTTCGACGACGAACAATTCCTACTTTAGCCACAATAAATGGTTATTTATTGAACGAAGTTCCTATTTGGCCAGATGTATTTCGAAAGCTGATATTAAGGTATGGTTGCAACGATTAGTGGAAACTCCTCTGCATAAGCAGTATAAAATAGAAATTAATTCGGCTCTCTTTGAAAATTTAACTGATACTGATAAATTACTAAGAAGTCGTAAGAAAGTAGACAAGATGTTACAAGAAAAATGCGTTACTGTCAGTTTCAGAAATGAGAGACAAGCTACCCCAGAGCAAATGTTGAAATTAATTCAACAAACATTATTCTGGGGCGAGGATACTATCTTAAATATGGCTCCAGGACAACATGTATGGCCTTTGGCTTTATCATTTGATGCAGATGCTGAGGAATTGTCATTCCCTACAATTTACTTTGGACAAAAGAAATTTTAAAACACGAGTCAGCATATTCAATGGAAACAAGTGAAATCCGAAGACTGAGATAGACGAGGGGTAAAGGCTGATCATATTTTATATATGGCTGCAAAGATTATGCGTTTACGAATTATAGACAGTTTTAACGTTATGTTTCGCTCCAACAATACTAACGTAGGTTCAATAAAATGAAGTGATTTGGAAAATAGAGAATTTGTTCAACAGACGATGAAGAGAAATGAATCCTTTTTAAAACATATTCCAAATTCAATGCAATATTGGCAGTCACGAAAAAGGCACCTCTTTGCGATGATGCGACAATTGGGGAAACCTACATTATTTTTGACTTTGGGTGCTCTGAAATTCATTGGATGCCATTGTTGAAATATGGTTTTAAATTTCAGCACAATTTAGATAGTATTTCCGATATAACCGATTCTGCTATTGATGGTATGACAGCTACTGATAAAGCTGAATTGATAAACGGTGATCCTACAATTTGCTGTTTATATTTTGATAAATTGGTAGACACTATTATTAATGGTCTGAAGAAAATTAGCGGTCCCTTTGGAAAATATAGAATTTTAGATTATTTCAGGCGTATTGAATTTCAGCATAGATGTAGTCCGCATTGTCACATGTTATTGTGGCTAGATAATTCCCCTGAAAAAGCAGAAACTGGTTTTCAGAAAAGTGAAGATATGCCCAAAACTTTGAAATTAATTGCTTTCTTATCTACTGTTGATCAAACTTTATTGGAAAGTGGTCGAGAACTTCAAACCCATCGTCACACACATACTTGCTATAAGAAGAATAGTAAAAAATGTCGTTTTGGTGCTCCTTTTTGGCCTATGAATGAGACAGGGATTTTGTTTCGATGAATCCGGATGACAGAAAGGCAGCTTTGTTAGAACGTTTTCATGCATTGCATGCTGATCTTGAAAATCAAGAATATAAAAATAATCAACATTTCTTCGATGCTCATCTAATTGAAAGTTGCGATGAATATTTGAGTTCTTATAAAAGCAAATTACGATTGTTCAGGGTTTGAAAAAAGTTTTCAAAAAATTGTACATTTGCAATATTTCTATACTTCCAAATTTCCTTAATTCATTTTCAATGCACTCCGATGGTTGCAAGAATTGCGAAATCTGTGAATTTTGCTTCTGTCGACCACTGAAATTAAAATTTTTGTGAGACTCCTCGGATTGCAGTAAAATCGGTCAGACCGGTTCGTACATATTGCTTATGAATGTCTTTATAAAATTTGGCCATTTTGATGTTTGTATGTGCACCACGGTGCTCGCCGTCGCGCTTATGCTGTTGAGCGATTCTTTGATAGAAATTAATTTTACATTTTCCGTTTTTAAAAATCGGATAATTGAGATAAAAGATGCGGTTTGAAGTTTTGAATATGGTTTTATTCCTTATCTAATTTACTAAAAAAAAGTGATGTGACATGTGATATTTTGAACCCCTGTAATTTCGGTCTCCGGCATTTTTTTAATGTTTCTAACGGCTGAAGGCCTTTTATGTGATCTGGGTGATTTTTTTGGTAACATTATTTTTCATGATAATTAAATTTTTTGTAGAATTTTGGTTCTACAACATTCCATTGAGTTACCATCAAATTACTGACTGCGACTATCGTTGTTTAAATTTCGTATGGAATACGAGTACTGTTAAGGAAGATCTACGCTCGCCCCGAGTATTTATTAATAGTTAAAAAACGTTGAACATGCAAACTTTTTATGTCTTGCATACATTTTGTACAATATAAAATATAGATAGTTTTCTGTATTCATAAGCAAATTTTTGAGTAATTTTTTATGTGTATTGCTACAACAGCGTTACATTTTTTTTTTGAAAATTCGCGTACCTCACTAACGAACACATGATCCTCTGAACACGAATAAGAAGTTTTTGTTCCAAATACAAAGACCGTTTTCTCAAAAAAATGTTCTATTACTTCAAGCACTGAAAATACCCCATTCTGTACGTTATGTTTCTTCTTTGAGATAAGGAAATATCATACCTGCCGTCCATTAGAGGGTACGCGAGACTTAAAAAAATTTAATGCTGTTGTAGCAATATGAATAACTACTCAAAATTTATTTATAAAAACACAGAAAATTACCAAAAACGTGTAATAAAAAAGAATGTTTTAGATGGACCCACAATGGAGAAAATTGAGTCAAATGGGAATGAAATAAAATCAGCACTACTTCCCGTAACAACAGATACAACAATTGACGAAAATTCACATTAAACTCCAGAAGGAAACGAACACTTCTCAGACTTTGAGATTGATGATGATGTGCGTGATCCAGATTACGAAATTAGTGAACAGGAAAATAACGAGAAAAATATTGAACCTAACCAGGGGTTGGTGATGATGAGATATCTAATGAAGAAGGAGTCGAAGGTGAAAAAGAGGCACCCAAAGGAAGAAAACGAAAAGCAAATCCAATTTTTTTACAAAAATTAAAAAGTTTTACTATTTTTTTATCTTATTAAAGATTGACCACTAAAATATGTACATAATACACACGAATCGTTTTACCTTAGTGCTAAGTCAAAAATGAGGTAAACGCAAATTTTAAAGTGCCTTTATGAACATTTCACATTTTGGACTTAACATACTTTGTCTTTGAGGTACACAATTATTGGATTAGTACCTAATGTACGATTCAAATTAATAAAACCATACCTGTCAAATTGTAATCAAATCTAATTCTAATTACTTCCTCACCCTTCAAAGTGAGGAAGTTATGTATTCGTGAAAAAAATTTTGAAAATTTGTATTGCATTTCTGGACGAATCTCGACGAATTATGACGATACACAAAATTTTAGACAGAAAAAATGTTCTGTCTGTGTGTCTGCGTGTGCGTCTGTCTGTGTGGTTTGCGATAGCAGCTACAGTTTTTGAAATAAAGCTTTCAAATTTGGTACACACATTCTAGAGGTCAAGGAAGAGATTGAGTTCGTTGATGAGCAAAATCAGTCCCAATGTCTAAAAAAATATTAGTGACATTCCACCAATGTGACTTTTTGATACGTCAAAATGTGACTTTTTTGAAACGTCAAAAAATGTGACTTTTTTGAAACGTCAACAATTACTTTTATTACAAACTCCACCACACATCGAGTTTTACTACGGTAAGGATGTTTTGATCCCCAAGTAATTGGCAGCGGTTTTTTTAATAATTATTCTACGTTAAAGAATAATATTGAACCCACTTCTTTATCAATTTAAATCATTAAATCGTTATTGACGAGTAAAATCTATAATAATTTTTATTGTCCACACAACGATATTCCATCCTATTACATAATTAAGTTAATGAGTAAAATACCGTGGTAGAAACAAATCATAAATAATCGACCCTTAACTATAACTAAACCCACTTTACGCATATAAAATTTTGTTACATAAATTTAAATATCTAAACAAAACAATATAAAATGGTAAAAATTCTCAAAAATTAAATGTCAAGTAGTTGATCAGTCTTATTTGAGATGTGTTAATGTTGCTTAGTAATAGATATACTATATATAGATAAGATCGCTACTCTACTTATCTAGATCAAAAGAAATAAGAAACTAAAAATAACGTACTAAGCACTTGTAGAATGGATAATATCTTATGACATTATCGTTTGAGAAGAGTTCTAAGAAATCAATTATATATAAATGCACTTTATAAAATGTTTTTCAAAATTGTTATATAATAAAATCATGTACAATACTAATAGAGTTAGAGAATACAATTAATTGCCTAATAAATGTGTTCATTTTTTAAAATTATTCAAAGAAAACAATTGGCAATAATCTTAGTGTTTAAAAATTGTAATGAGCCGTTACTCAACAATAAGGGATTTTATTTTATCTTCACTTGAATGAACATACGGTACTCATTATTTTTCAGTAATGTCAAATTGTGTATTTCAGGTGTAACAATGCAGTTATTATGGGAGTAAAATTGGCCCAAAATTATGCCGTTTTTTAAAATGAAGGTATAACTAAATGGACCTACACCATCTTGCAGAGAATCATTTTGGCGATCCAAAATGGAATATTACAATTTTTTTTAATATGTCCGAATTTCGCAAAATCAAATTTTTCATGAATATGAAGTATAGTATATTTTAAAATTTTTCGAATTAGGTATAGTATTTCCAAAGTCAATTAAAACGCCATAAAAACGTCGACAAAGAAATTTAAACGCCCGTCCATACATTCTTACTCTTAGGAGCTTATTATGTGTAAAACAAACAGTACTTGTATTTCTACTGTACAAGTCTTTTTAAATATTTTCCCTGTTGCCGAGCAACAGGGAATATATTAATAAAATTTGTTATCTTTTCAAAATGTTCGAGTAAAATATTCAAGCAGATAAAGCGGTTCAGTAATGCTGTTGTTAGAGGTTGCTTCATTCGATTCAATAACTGTTGGTATATATACGTTTATCCTATTTAATATCGGGATTTCTCTGTTTAAATTACTGTTGCCTCTATCAATAATTCTTCAGCAATACTTCCTTCTTCCCCACTATCATTGTCAGCTCATATCTCCAGAAAATTCAATTTTTCGATTTCGATCCTATTTAGAACATCTGCATCGGGTCTAATATTAGGCTTAGTTCCAAAATGATCTATCAAATCATCATCATCTTCGTTATTTCTAACATGAATTTCCAGAAAGGTCTCCATTTTCAACTAAAGTAATTAGTTTCTTTATTTTAAGCATTGTCTAAATCATATATTTTTTTTATTTTATACATTCTGCTATAAGCGATTTACCCAATCGACTACTTGAAAAATGTTGTGCGCACCTGACACTATTAAATGCAGTTTTGATAATGGCATTTTAATTAAAAAATAATAAAACTATGTACATCACAATATACGTCAAATCTGAAGGGGTTAAATTCGAAATTAAGTTTTCAACAAAAAATTGTAAATGCAAGACGAATAAATTATGCAAAGCGCCCAACAGTTATGATGAACATATAAATTTCTAATTAGCTTTACTCTAGTTAATTACTAATATGAAATAATGTCCTAGTAAACACCGACGTGGAGATATGTCTAATTAAAGTAGTTTGCTGCTAATAAAATGTCCCGAAAGGTTCTTTCTAATTCCACTCACAAGAATTATTTTCAGTGCTAGCATGAGGGATTTACGGTGGACAAACTACTTCCTGTGGTTTGCAGGTCCTTTTCACTGGCTATATCTAATTATTTGTTTAATAAGACAAATTCCTACTTTGTCCTAAGGTCCCTAATTATAATCAGCTTATTATTGTCGCCTGCGCCATAAACCTCTCATTTTCGTGCACTCTTTAACGTATCTTCTACACCAATATTTTTAATTATTTGCATTTTAAAACAACTACTCACCGCTCCTGCCTTTATCACAGCTCGACTTCATCCCTTCTTCCCTACATTATTACACGTACCATCACGATATAGTCCTCAGCTAATTACATACAGACACTCCTCTCCCTCTCTACATTTAACCATAGAGAGCGTATTTCGAACTCGGATCTGAAATTTTCAGGTTTGTACTATTTAAAATTTTTAAATAAGTACAAATCTGAAATTTAAGTTTATTAAGAGCTCTCCGGAGTCACTAGGCAACCCACCATACACTTAACTCAGTTTTTGCCCATAAATCTTGTAAATATAAATTTATGCAAAATCGACAGAATTTCCCACATTTTACAACTTCATTGCCATGTGGACAGATTATTTTAAAATCAAAATTACATTTCATAAGAACGTAATTTTGCATTTGGCTGGAAATGAGGATATTGAAAATTAGGTATTTATGAAACAAAATTTTAATCTTAAACTAGTTTGTCCACATGGCAATAAAGTTGTAAAATGTAGGAAGCTCTGTTGTTTTTTTGCATAAATTTATATTTACAAAATTTATGGGCAAAATTGGGTTAGGTGTATGGTGAGTTGCCTAGTGACTCCTGAGCGCTCTTAAGTTCAGATCGGCCTGGTTACTTTGTAGGAACCTATAGACTGAATCTTTTAATCGGTGTTCTGATAGGCCTCTGCAGACTTAGGATACATCTATTATTGATCTATGAATCGTTCGGGCGCCTGGGGCATAGCATCTTCGGTACTGAGGGAGAATATGCTGACCTTCATAGAAGATCGAAAGGATTCGATGAGGGGATGGCTGGGGTGGGTAGAAAAGGTATACTTGCCATATCAAAACACATCTATCACGGGGTTTCACACTAACTAGTAGAGAAGATGGTACTAGGTCTAATTAAGTAATATTGGTTGGGGTACCCATCTAAATAATAGAAGAAAAGTCCATTACTTGTTTGCCCAAATATATCCGGACAATAAGTATGTAACTCATACGAATTATATACGCAGGTGTCCATAAATCGGTTTACACGATTCTGTCAAAAACAGTGCAACCTAAAGAAATCAACAAGTATAACTTCTTTAAGTAAAATTAAAATCTGCGTCTACCCAGTGCATCAAGACTTTTTAAAGTTGATAAACGAAAAACTATTTATAAAAAGTACAATCGGTGGCATCCAAAAGCAACTAAATATTCATCTGATGTCCACCGAAGAAACTTTGACAGCTTTTAAAAATCGAAAAAATTGAAAACGAAAAAATACGGGTCCCTTAGTTTTTGTTCTTTAACATGTGGTTAATTTTATTTATTACAGTTAAGAATCACCCTGTATAGTGTGTGAAACTGAGTGCAAACATTAATAATTTTAGAAATAGCGGGGTTTAAAAAATAAAACAAACCAATGGCTACATACCTCAAGAAAGGAAACAATGACATCGGTGTTGCTGAATTTATTATTCCTTATCATCAGCATAGTATCTCAATGCATGGGATATGATATTAAATAGATTGTAACCAAATACTAACAACACTTTGAAGATTGTGATGTAACAAATAACCAAAATGTTATTTTTGTGTCGCGTAACGACACGTGACTTCTCGGGTGCCATTTTGTGATGTACAAAATATTATTTTTGTGTAACGTGTTACGTTGGCATCCTTTTCTACAGCAGCGGTACTTTGAACTATTAATTACCGTACGATTTCGAAGCGCCAATTCCTGTTTTAAAGTGTAGGAACACAACGTTATTCCATAAGCGGTATGATAGAGGCTAGGATAACTCAGTGAAGAAACGGAATGTCCAGGCGGTCTATGTTTGTAGTTGTCGGTTGTGCAGCAATGGATAACTTCACCTTACCGAAAATGATTCTCGGTGTGCAAACAGATTTACTTGCTTATACCTTTGCTTTAAATAGAAGGCTTACTCTATTTATTTAAGACTGCTTCACAAAAGAATAATATATACATATATATATATATATATATATATATATATATATATATATATATATATATATATATATATATATATATATATATATATATATGCACCATGTTATAATACAATGTAAATATTAACCTATATTGCTAGTAAGCAACCAAGGAAAACCAAGCAATATATTTGACTGGCCCAATCGCGAACGTGCTATATCTTTAGATTAGCTACTATCCCTTGTTAGGGTTTCCTGACTACGAGTGGCGGACGGAACGGTTTGTATTCAAGCGCACCTGATTAATTCCCTTCCACAGATCGAGGCTTATAAATTTCACTGGTAATAATTCAACTACGACTGAGATGGAACCTTTTCCACAGATCGAAGCTTAAAAGTCCTTATGGCAACAATAACTAAAAATGATAACCAAATATTCCCAGTGCCCGTCGAACTATATAGCACAGAAGTTCTGTTTTACTAATTCGAGATTTAATTGTAACCTGTCCCTTAAACTTCTAAATCAGAGATATGCGTGAGTGACTGGAGATATTCGAGGTTAACTTTCATTGGTTAGTGGTAGATTAGAGTATTAGGTTGCCAAATCAACTTCAAGTTTACTTTCTGTAGAAATTAGTTTTAATAAACACGAACGAAACGGATCATGCATTACTTCCCGGAGCAGCACCTAGTGATTCTTTCCACAGCTCGAGGATTAAAACCCTCACTTGTGCCACCTCGTGCGCACCTTATGAAATCTTTTCCACAGATCAAGGCTTAAAGGTTTCACCGGTACGAACTAATTCAACTACGACTGAAATGGGACTCTTTCCATAGATCGAGGATTAAAAGTTCTATCTTTACGCCAATACTTAATAAAAATGATAACCGAATAATTCCGATGCTAGCCATTGAATGGATAACCCAGCTTTATCAATGTATCGCGAAATTTCCCGAATGTCTCTGACTTATTCGGAAAACAGGCACTTTGGACAAAATAATATAACAGTAAATTCGAGCACAAACAGTAAAATGATGGAAATACAAATAAAAACAGTAAAACGGTCAAAATCATTCTTACCATTACCTGGTTACGGAGTGCACTGAGATCGGGAATTGAATGCTTCTAGCTTGAGAACTCACCGGAGCAGAAGTGATTCCTTCAAGCCGTGTGCGCGGTTTTGTTCCCAACGGATAACGAGAAAGTCACATGACTCTCTGCGCTAGGATTAAAATTGTGGTTGATGTGGAGGAGCAAGATTCTTTAAGGACGCTTAGCGAAATACATTTAAACTAATTCCCTGCGTTATTTAATACAAACAAATGTTTATCAAATATACTAAAGCTGGGAATAGCTTTCTCATACTTTAAAATTATACTTCAGAAAAGAAATAGTTTAAATCAGCCATGTACTAATATTTAAAATTAATCAACTAACTGTAGATTATTAAACAAATAGAAACATAATTCTTTACCATAAATAAATGATTTCAACTTACTTCGAAATCATACTAAATGAAATTAAACTACTTTCCTTTTACTTGATTGAGTACAAACACATTAAACGATTTATCATTAGAAAAATAAAATTAACTAAGATTACCCTGGAAAAAACCGGTTTGAAACGATTATATTTGAGAAGTAATTGTTATTCCAAATACTGGGCTTGCAAAATAAATTTAACTTGGGTTCAAAACGGTTTTTAAAGAAATACTAATATCATCACGTTTCCATGAACCACAATTATAGCCTTAATGAAACCAGTCCCAACTGGCACCAAAGTAATGGAAATTGACATCGAAACTTTAGTATAGTAGGCATTACACAATTGTCACTAGATTTTGAGACTTTATTGTAAAATTTACCTTGTGGTATGCCCGTGTAATAACAATTACATAAATTGTACTGAATTCAGATACTGCATAGTTATTACGCTTTCAAGTAACTGCTGCAGTATGTACAATGTCTCGGACCCTCCTCTGCACTACTTTAAAGCATTTTCAACTTTAAAGTGAGAATTGGTAGTAATGCTGACTGAACAGCGTTACCAAAAAAATCACTTCAAAATAACGATAACTGAACGTGTTCAGTTTAAAGTTCTTGTAATGTTGTCGGTAAATTTTCTGTAATTTTAAAGTCCTGTAACTTATTAGTGACATCTTCGGAACTAATCGAATATGGTGTTGAAAAACAGTAAAACAACAATAAAGATTTTCCGGCAATCATGATCTCTTAGAGAAAAGTTATGTTACAGTTAAGTGAAGTTAACAATTGAACAAATTATTTGATTGATGCGTAACCAACCCTTATTTGTTGAAACAGACAGTAGGAAAATTCTCAAGAAAGTTGGATATTGCAGTGAAGAATCAACAAATATTTAAATAAAGAATGTAGGTAATTGATTGTGATTGTTTGTGAATACCGTCAATTTTTATTAATTAAAATTTCGCCCACTGAAAAAAATTCGCGAAATTCAGACAAATGAATAACTTAGAAAAATAACAAAATTTACACATAGTAAAAGTGATGAGTTGACAGAAAATATGGATAAAAGTGTTGACTTTGCCCAATCGAGATTTTCGCCACAATGAATTTTGTTAATATACAAAGTAAATTTCCGAGGTAATCATTTGTTTGATTTTCGCAAATAATACCACTTCCACCTGCTGACGTTTAGTCAGTCATTAACGTGTTGCCAAAACCCAAACAATAAATTGTAGGTAAATACTCCATTCATATAAGCACATATAAAATTCTAGCATGGGCGCGTGTATAAATACACTTTATGTATTTATATAATGCACCGAGTACCTATGCTAGAGAACTATACACGACTGAAGGTCGACAAAGCGTCGTTCTGGGAATCCAGGTAAACATTTTTTATGTACTAATATGAAATGAATGGAGTATAGATCGGCTCAACCAGCTCTATCAACTTAAAAGTGATGGTGGTAAAGTACGTGGGAACTTTGAAGTTTTCGTAGCACCGTAGTAGACACCATTTTAAAGCTACCAAGAAAATGACGTCATTTGTCCCATTTGCTACTTTTTGGTAAACATAACTACATAGTGGTAGTTCCCCTCACCATTTTTCAAACAGCAACAACTATAATGTTAGTCACATCTGCTAGTTTATGGTAAATCTAACTTCGAAGGGAAGTAATTTTGTTTTGGTCATCTCAATTAAGTGACAAATATTTTTTTAACGTATATGCTACTATAAAGTTACTTGAACTAAATTTGTTATTTTTCTATTCATGAATGATGACGTCATATTTACATAGATAAAAATATAATTCTGAAAACTGGTTTTTTTGTTAAATACAGTCATTTGCAAACATATTTTATAAATATATTATTACTACTTCATAATACATAAAACAAAAAAATATTTTCCATAACAAATTTTGCATTTTAGATTGTACACATAATTTTTGGACAAGCTAGCTAGCCCCTTTACTGTGATTTTTAATTTAATACTAAGAACTTATTTACCTGATTTATGGAAACTCTTGAGGGTATGTCCTATTTACAAAAAAAGGAAAGAGAAATTAACTAACAAATTATAGGCCAACAACTATCACTTTTTTAAAAAATTGTTGGAGATCATTTTACATACCATCATATACTCGTACAATCATGTATTTGACAGACTTGCACATTGTATTTTATTAACTAAATTCGAGATCTTTGAACTTTCCAGGCTAATTGTGAAATTTCTTAAATAACATTTGCAAAATATATATCAATTTGTTCAAACCATGGATACAGGTCTGGCATATTTTTGCAGAAGTCAAGCTTACCACGAGGTTCGACATTGGGACCACTATTATTTGTCTTATTCATCAACGATATCATACCTAATCTTCATTGGGTACATTGTTTACTATATACAGACGATTTAAAGAAGTTATTTTGTGAAATTAAAGATAAGACAGACCGTGAACATTTTCAGGCAGCATAAGATACTATAAATCACAGGTGTGCGAATGATATATTATCTTTAAATAAAACAAAATATAACGTATTGACATTCACGAGAAAAGTAACCTCGATCAAATATATTTATAAACTGATTGATTTAATACTACAAAGGCTAGATACATGTTTTTGATCCTAAATTATCTTTCATAAGGCATATCGAAATGACTATTTCATCTGCTTATAAAATCCATACGTAATTCAAAAGAATTTGGTAGCTTCCATACGCCTAGAATGCTTTATATTTCACTTGTTAGATGACAGTTGGAATATGTATCAATAGTGTGAAATTCCATTTATAATGTACATATTTGGTCTTTAGAAAAAATCAGCAGTATACCTACTTGATGGTGAATATCGCGAAAGAGGTATTCAAAACAACATTTCCCTTGCATGCCTCAATCTCACCGAGCTTGATAAACGTAGGACGGCACAATTTATAATTTTTTTGTGTAAGGTGAGGTTAGTGAACTGTATATGAATATTAAACCAGTTTAATTTTAAAGTGCCAAGAATATCATCACATCACAACCGCTAATACCAATATTATGATAGCATCCCCTTTATATCAAATGATCTCAAACTATTGCAACTCTGTAACCCCTGTCCGCGCAGCCTCGGCTTTGGTTTGGGGGTTGTCTAATTTTTGTGGTGTGTTTTATGTTTTTATGGTTTGACGTAAGAAACAACATGTTATTTGTGTTATGTGTCCTTCGTAACACCCTTTAGTACAGCGAACTTTTATATACGGTACGGTCTCAAAGGCCAGTTCCTGTTTTAAAGTGTAGGAACATCAATTTATTCCATCAGCGATAGATAGAGGCTAGGATAATTCAGTAAAGAAACGGAATGTCCAGGTGGTCTATGTGTGTGGTTGTCGGTTGCGCAGTAATGAACAACTTCACCTTACCTGTCGAAAATGAATCTCGGTGTATGACTTGATTGATTACTTATGCTCTAAATAAGAGATAGAATTTCAACTTCACTTACTCTATTTTATTTGCGACTGACCTTATAAAATAAAAACAATTAATATTAATTAGTGTAATCAATTATACAGGAAACAGAAAAATAGGCCAATAAACCAGAGGTTGTGATAATGCAAGCAGGTAATCAAATGCGGCTAAGTTACGGTATCTATTACTACTGAAATGTATAATGATAATGCAAGCAGGTAAATCAAATGCAAAGTTATGGAAATTACTATTACTACTGAGATTTAACAAGCGGTTAATGTGTTTTAAAGCGGCTAGTGCGAAAGCTGTTTTACAGCAGCCGATGTGTGCAACATGGTTCAGGTACAAGTGCTTACGATATACAAGCGTGACACTACGGCAGGATATTAATCTAGGGACTGATGGTTATTGAGAAATATCTAATCGCGAGTATACAGCTAGGTTAGCTCTTATGTCCTCTACTAAGGGAAATGTGTTTGAGCTTGCGAACTATTTCGCCAGATTCTATCCTCAAACGAGTGAACTAAAAATCTGGCTAGTAGTGTTTCCCTAACTATAACACTGAAATTGGATTCTATCCTCAACGAGTGACACTAGAATCCAATCGGTGTTTAGAATAATACAACCTATATTGAAAATCGGATGTTCCCGATAGACGTCTTAACTAGTTAGTATCTTAATCCTTATTAAATAAAAATGAAATAAATCAAACAATAAAAATGTCTCTAAATTGATCCGGCCTGAGATATACGTGGTGACTCGGATATATGTCTAAATATATAGTTAGTAAAAGTTTATAGGTTCAAGCTACAGGTTATTGCATCGAACACGAGCTGACCTTTTGTAATTGGATATTAATTCAGGGAACCCTTGCTCAGATTCTATCCTCAAACGAGTGACACTAGAATCCAATCGGTATATATACATAAAAAACGTCAAATGACAATGGAATTCTCCCGGAGCGAATAGATAACCCCATTTTTAATTACTTAATCGCGAAACTATCGGAATATTTCTGAACGCTCGGATTAAGAGGTATACGTATACAAAAATGGTAAAATACGGAAATGTGGATACACTCGTTAAAAGCTGTTAAATACAGGAATGATTCACCCTGTTGTTTGCAGAGCACACTGGAGTTGTCGCATATTGAACTGTAGCTGGCGGATTGAAGAAGTCAATATTTCAGTCATCGTGAACAGTTTTGTTCCCAAGAGAACATCACTTGACTCTTGCACGAGGAACGGAATTTCGGCTGATGTGGAGTGGCACAATATCTCTAAGCAAGCTTAACGAGATATGTTTAAACAAATTCCCTGCGTTATTTGATATAAACAAATATTTATAAATATTCTGAGACTGGGAATTGCTTTCTCATAATTTTAAAACTATGGTTCCAAAAATAAAATAATTAAAACAGCCATGAATTAATATTTGAACTAAATTACTTAATCTTTCATATTGTAGATTATTTATAAATAATAGAAATATATCTATTAATAAAAAAAGATCCCTCCCTGTTACTTGGTTTTATGTGAGCCGTACTCAATATAAACAAAATAATTATGATAATAAAATAACTTAAAATTACCCTGAAAAAGTTTAAAACATTTGAGAAACAATTGTTTAAAATAAACATTAAATACAAATCGGTGTATACAGGGTGTAACAAAGTAAAAAACGGTCCAGACTACGTATTAAAATAATGGAAAATTAATAGCAGAAAAATCACTTCGTTACACTGTGTCAATACAAATATTACTATTCAACAGTAATAATAACAATTACTGTTGAATAGTAATATTTTATGGTAAGGCAAACAGAAAAATTCTCATAAAATTCCCTTTATTAGTGTGACCGGTTTCGTGAACAAGTAAATTACTTCACATCTTCAGACACAGGAATTTTTTATAAATAAAAACTAGGGTGGTCAAATTAAAATAGTTTTGCAACATAGTCGTCAAAAAGGGGGTAAGTAAATGTAAGATATAAATTTTTTGTATCTAATTAACTTTCTAATAAAAATTATAAAATTAACGTGCTTTTTCTTTTTAACACATACATACACCACAACAGTTTAAAAATCTAATGAGAATGAGAATTTTTCTGTTTGCCTTACAATGAATAATTACTCATATGGGATTAACCTACCTAAGTAATATTTTAATTCGTAAAGTGTAAGTAACATATTGTTAGTTGATGTTAATTTGATATTATGTATTGTATTAATAATAATTTATTATTACATTTCCTTTGTAATATTTATATTTTTTTAATCTAATTGTTGCTAGATTTACTATATTTTGTTTTTTATTACTTAAATTTAAGTGTTGTTGTAATTGGGTTCTGCGTGTCGGGTATGTACGGTGTATAACATATGAAAATAAATAAAATAAGTAAATATTCAAAACAAATTAATTTTATTTTACTACAACAGTAACTCCACCAATGAACTGAAATTTAAAGCACTTGTTAATAAATTATTCCAAACCAAAACCCACAGCCGTGTAAAGGGTGGTAACAAACTTAATTAATACATCAACTTTACACTGTACTGAAATAGAAAATTTCTCCGTTAATTTAATGACGGTTATTTGCTTTACATCTACATTAGTTTTTTAAAAGAAAATTAAATTTGAGCATGCCAAAATTAATTGCAGACGTTGAAAATTCAAAGAGTAGACGTCAGTGTTTCCTCTTATTCAGAATTCAGAAAACTTTTTAATGAATGTACTTAGTCTTTCTAATTTCGTTAATGGAAAGATATCTAAAAGTTTCTTTTTGATTTGTCTGACCAATTTGAGCTGATTTTTCTTTAATCTCTTATGATTAATTAATTTACGGTGTTAACAGATATTCATCTAAAAATATTAGTAAAATAAATATATTTCAAGGAGGGCACTCTTCATAATTGTCTTGATATGCAATACTTTATATTTAGGATGTTTACAGAATAGATGCATAAAATTCGATTTATTAAAATATGTAAAATAAATAATAATTATAACATTATTTTATGATCAAACAAGTTAAATTTATTATGTGAAATCAAAAATAATTGTCTTCCTAGTGAGATAATATACTTAATTTTTATTCATTGGTATAAAATCGGATTCAGACGATGCGCCCATTCGCCAAATATTCGTTAAATATCAATGCGTCAAATATTTATAGATGATTTGAACAGAAATTATTAGCGCCAAGTCGGTGATAGTTTCAAGATTAACTGAACAAACCTAAAATTTGAAGTCAGAACCTCAAAATAAGAAAAAAGTTTTCTATGGAGATATCTCCAGAAATGCTTTGTTAAAGAGTAACGCCCATCTAAAAATGGAGTCTAAATTTAGGTTTTTAATTTTTTTCTGAAATTTGGAAAAACATATAAAATTGTGTTTTTGTAAAGATTTTCTACCGATAGTAACGATTGTATGGGACATTTTGTCAATCGTCCTTTTCCAGTAAATTGAATGAAATTAGTAACCCACCATTTTACTTTTTTAATTGATCTTTTTAACGGACCCGAATTTTGTCATATAAAAATGTGCCATGGAAAGTTTAATTCATTTAAAAACTCTGTCTCTTTTATTTTTTTTTATCGAACTCATAGTTTTGCATACAAAAATGAAATAGTCTCAATCCACACGGTTATTTGAGAAATTGTATTATTTAATAAATTGGAAAACATCCAGAATGAATAAAGATTATTTGACAGAATGTTACCAAGCATTTTCCATTTTATTAAATAATGCAATTTCCCAATAACTGTGGATATCGAACTATTTTATTTTTTTTTTATTCAAAAACTATCAGAAAATTGACAAAAAAGTTTCTAAATGAATCAAGCGTTCCAAGACATATTTTTATATAATACAATTATACAGGGTGTCTCTTTATTAAGAACCTTCCTTCAAGGGGATGATAGAACTAGAAGAAATAAGTTGTGCTGTGTATATAAGCATTTGCCTTAAATCTGTTCATAAGGGAGCTACAACCTCTTAAAGGGACTAAGTACAACATAATTATTTGCCAAGAAATTCGAAAAGTCTTATGTTACAAAAATTAAATTTGGACCATTTATTAATTTCATAATGTTATTATTTTGTCAAATTTTTGTCTAAAAATCATGATTTACTGTAGTAGTTACAGAGGCGGTGAGGGTGAATTTTCGCTATAAATTTTTTGTCTTATTATTTTTTTAAACATTTAAAATGAAGAAAGGCATCAATGTTAAAAATTTCATAGAAAAGGTGCTCTTACTAAATTTGGCAGGAGCTATCGTTTTGGAGTGATTTGTCTTTTCATATTGATATACAGAATAGATATACAATAATGGACCGTAACTACATATCTCTACAAAAATAGTTCCACAATATTTTCAACTATTATTTTGTAGAGAAATTTAAAACATCGCTTTATCCAATGAAGCATGTCATTTAAGGAGAAAAAAATATTTACAGTAATTTTCTAATTAATATTATCTACAATGTAAAAGATGTTAACAATAATTTGTCAAAATATGTAAAACTAGACTAATTGTTTAATAAAACTTTAGTTTAGTTCTTGACCATCATCTGAACTTAAGACACAATCTTAAAATAATATTAATTAGAAAATAAAGAAAATGTTTTTTGTCCTTAAATTACATGCTTCATTACATCAAGTGATGCTTGAAATCGCTCTACAAAACAATATTTGAAAATATTTGTGGAATTACCTATCCATTATTGCATACCTATCCTGTATTGCAATATTGAACTACAAATAACTCCAAAAGGATTGCTCCTATCGAAATTTAGTAAACGCATATTTTTTGTGCAATTTTTAACACTAGCGAAAATTCATCCTCACTCACCCCAACAAATCATGATATTTAGATAAAATTTGACAAAACATGTAACATTATGAAATTAATAAATGGTCCAAATTTAATTTTCGCAACTTAAGATGTTTTGAATTTATTGGCAAATAAGTATATTTGTACCCCTTTAAGGCAAATGTTTATATACAAAACTCAACTTATTTTTTCTAGTTCTATCACTACTTTGAAGGAAGGTACTTAATTATGGGACACCCTGTATATCACGTTTCTTAACTGAGTAATAAAGCTTCTCTCGTCTATCGATCGTTTTTGTTTTGTTGACAGTTTCAAACAAAGCGTGTTTTAGTACATACTATTCACAATTATTAAAATTTAATGACCTAAATTATTATTTATAGTCATACAAAAAGTATAGTCTGTAACACGTTTGGAATGGCTACACTGTACACACTTGAACATTATGGTATATATTTCGGCTCCCGTAGTTTAAATTATCTTATGTATTGTTCAAAATGACCCCCACCGACTTCCATGCAGTAGTATAATCTGTCTTGAAATTCTGTACGAACATTTCTGAACACATCTGGAGTGAATAAACGGCATTCTCGAACAATTCTTTCATGTAACTCTTCAAGAGATGAGGGTTTTGTTGCAAGTACCTTCGATTTCAAATGTTCCCATAGAAAGAAATCCAAGGGAGTTAAATCGGGTGACCTAGCGGGCCACTCCACAGGGACCTCTTCTTCCAATCCATCGCTCGAAACCGATTATCTAAAAATTGACGGACTGCTATAGCAAAATGTGGGGTGCCCCATCCTGTTGAAAAAACAGTTTCGCCCTCTAAAGGTTATCGTCTTCTTCGAGGATTTGGGTAATCATTGGGTCGATGTTATTTTCTAATAGATCGAGGTACCTTTCGCCATTTAAACTGTCAGGTCTAAAAAATGGCCGACAATGTGATCCCTAAGATGCTAGCCCAAGCATTTAATTTCTGAGGCCTTTGGTATGAGTTTCCATGAACAAATGTGGATTGGTTTCACTTCAATACCTATAATGCTTGTTTACCTCCCCATTTAACTGAAATGTCGATTCATCAGAAAAACACGTATTGTATAGTAGATTGGCATTACCGTTTAATTGTTCACTAAAAATCTCACAGAATTCAAGCCGATGATCGGATCATTTTTCGTTTAATTCGTGTACCAATTTAAATTTATATGGATGAAATTTGTGGGCCTTTACAATTCGATGAACACTGCTTCGTGATACATCGGAAGCCTCAGCTACTTTCTGATCGATTGAGTATTATCCATCTGCAAATGACCCAGAACTGCCACTTCGACTGCATCATTCCTAATCGGTCGCTGAGGTTCATGCTTTTGTTTCCTGCAGAACCTGTTTCCATAAATTTTGTCAATAATTGTAAAACATACTAAGAACCAACCCTTCTATCTGGGTGATTTCTATTGAATATGCGCTCCGTAGCTCTAGCACAATCATAATTCTATTCTCTCCTGAAGGGTATAAACCATTTTGAGAACTCACTCTGGTAAAATGTATCTCGATTAAAAATTGGTTGTGAAGAAATTTTTATTCAAGGACTATCAAATACTTATGAGTCTTTTATTATTTTAAAACTAAACGGACAAGGAAAGTGTTTTTTGTCGAAAATACTGGTGTTGATTTGAGAGCACTAAAAAATGTAGTTTTTTTATAAATTCCAATACCCAGTGCCGTGCATTTTAGATTTTTTAAACGATTTCCATTGTGTGTAATCATCAAAAATAAAATCACTTTCCTTTAGAACGAATCGATAAAAAGTTAAAAAAAAATACACAGTTATGTAGGGAATTGAAAGACCATTCAAAAGATGTATCAATCGACCCCCTTTGCCATTTGAGCTTTTTGAGGCTGTGGCCGTGTAGGGTAGAGAGATGATGATAGGTATACAAGTATTACATTAAAATATGTCCCCCTTGGAAACAAGGTCGACGTGTTTCACTAATTTTTTCAAAAAATTTTTTATTATTCAGGGTGCCTAGTTTTGGTTAGGACACCCTGTATAACTACCTACCTGTTCATTGCGGAATAAATATTCATGAGAATTAGACAAAACTGATTGGCATTGACAATTAAAAACTAGCAATAATGAAAATATCATATTTAATATCTATTTTTCACAAGTATGAAATCATTAACAGTAAGAGAAACATAAATAATAGGTATTGGACTGGAAAAAATAAGTGATAAGTACCTATGTAGGTAGCAAAAGTAACAATTTTTGGTTGGATTTCGGCTCATAAGTCTGGGCCTTTTATATATTTCGTTGATTTCACTATGTTCCTTGTCCTACAATAACCATTCAAATTCATATCATTCCTCTTAATTTTCCTTGCTATGAAATGATCTTCAAAATGTCACTATTCCATTCTATTTCCCTTGCACATCATTTCATTTTCGATCAATGGCCTTGAACTGTGACCTTCATAACAATCAAAATTACAAAAAAAGGGTATTTTAGGGCAAGACAAATTAGTTACTACGTCTTCTTTATTCGTTAATTTACCTCTATATATGTAAGTTGTTTGACGTTTTAATTAACTGTTCCATTATTGTATTATTACTACTATTATAGGGCACACATATGACGAACGCTAACAACAGTGGACCTAATCTAGAACTACTGCAAAAAAACGTTTGACTTACAACTATACTCCGTTTAATAAACATATAGAATTGGGGAGGAGCCTATTGAATTTCCAGTTGCAAAACCCCGTTTCACACACTACAAATAATTTTTTGTTTTTTTGGAGAAATAAGATAATTAGGTTAGGTTAGGTGAGCCGTTAAAATTATTTATTATTTGTAACAAAAAAAAACGAATAGGTATTGAACATCATAAAAAATATAAATATTATAGGGAAAGTAAATCCAACACGATAGCGCATTTTGTATAACTGGTAGGATTTATTTTAATACGGAGGTTTGTAGAATAAAAATATATTTTTAGATTCAAGATAATAATGATGTTTTTTAACCAGGAATATTCGTGTGCCATTTATATCCATCATAATGTTCAATTGTCGACCAACAGAAGGCGGCCCTGACCGAATTGAAATAAAGTATTCTGTGACATAACCTAACGATCAGTTGTTGCAATTTAGACGTGTTTTCGATAATTTTTATAACTGGCAATATAGGTAAGTTTTGTTTTGTAAAAATATTAGTTTATAACCTCTCAATATCTGTTTGTCGTGTAGAATGGCCTGGTAATATGTATTTGTGAAGGCATGTAATTATTTTTTTGGCAAATACGTATGTTCCGGATTGGGGAACAGTATGTATAGCAGGTAGATTTTAGGTGTTTGCTTTTTTTAGGCATTTATTATGGATATTGACCGAGAGAAATTTAGCCCTGTTACCCAAAGTCTTTTATGGAAAAAACTCGACGCACATAAGAGATTTTCCTTCCGACAATGAGGATTTTGGAGGATGAAATTGATGAGTTCAACATTTTGGTGGAAAATAATACACATCATGAAGAACTAGTTTGTTATAGTAGTGACGAAGTACCTTTAGTTGACCTACTTCCTAATGTGCCCTCGACAAGTAAAGCAGCTGAAGTCAAATGGAAGAATTTCATTACGAATACCAATGCAGGAGGTACCCAGTTTCAAGGAAATACTCTACTTCCTCCAGAAGTCCTACAGTTGAAAACTCCTTATAAAATTTTAAAGTTTTTCTTTGATGTCTTTTTAGATAGTATTGTTCATCAAACAGTTTTATTCAGTACTCAGATACTGCCTAACTGTAGGTGTATTTATCGAAGGAAGAGTTAGAAAGATTTTTGGGTATCCTCATATGGATATCAGTTATAAAACAGCCAAATGCAGTGCGATATAGGTCCTCTAATACACGAGTTGATCAAGTTGCTGATGTTATGTCCATAAAAAAGTGGGATGCAAGGGCAAAAGTAGAGTTACCTGTTAAAAATGTAAAAGACATCTGTGTATTTATGCCCTGTGTTTTTATGCGAAAAGCAATTGCTTTGTAGAGTTTCATACAAATTAAATATGTATTAAATAGCAGATTATAAGCTTGTACCCAATTGGGAACAATTTCTTTCTTAATTTTAAACAAAAAACTTTGTCTTAGAATGTTTTATATATTTTATTTACACCGTTAACTATCATATCTTTAAAAAAAATTTTTTTGTAATGTTAGAAAAAGAAAAATTAATCATGCAATAGAGGCTTAACAAGGTTCAATTACTGCTCGTAAGTAGAACCAAGAAGAAACTTACGAGAGATCAGTCTACATTATAAGAAATTATAAATGAGGTAAACATAATAAAAAAACTGTGCATACTGCATCCTGTATGACAATAAATAAAAGTCACACTGTGTCCTATAATCTAATAAAATAACAATAAAAGTTATAATTGTTATACACACCATATTCACAAGGTTCGATTACTGCTAGTAAAGAATAACCAAGAAGAAAACTTACGTGAGATCACGCTACATTATAAGAAAAATATAAATAAAGAAACAGAAACAATAAAAAATTTGCATACTGCACTCTGTATGAAAATCAGTACTAAACCTCAACTTCTATTAAAGTACTCGACTTCTATTAAACCACTAGCGCCAATATGAATGGATTCTGAAATAAAAACGCTTTTCTTATATTATAAATAAAATGCTATTAAAATTTAAAACACCTGTAGTATAATCATCGTCCAAATTTGAATTAAGACCTGTCAATTTGTGTTCCAATTATTTCATGGATATTTATCAAACATGGTAGTAATAATATCTTGGAATAATCCACTCGAACGCCATTAGGTACAACTGGGCCTTAGTCAGAGTCAGATTCGGACGAAGAAGTGTCATCCCCGCATAAATGTTCATTGGCACTACTGTGATGTCCATTACAATGTCAAGCTGCCACATTTTTTGCTCTTGGCTTTGCATATGACGAATCATTCTTTCTCACTAATGCGTGACCTTTTTGCAAACCAATAGTGCCAAACACAATTATTACATTATATGTAGAAATAAAAAATTTGGTTTACTCACCGAAAGCCCATTTCTGTTACAATGTCCTCCTCAAAGTACTCCGTTTTAATCGAGGTAGATGTTCATCTTCATGCACAAACGCTAACATTTTATTCAGAGTTGGTGGTTCGTTCCTTTCAAAGAATGAATGAAACAAACGTCTGAGAGCACTTTCAGTTTCATCGTCGATGTTATCCAAAATTGTTCGTTGTCTGTGGTACACTTTTTGGTGGATGAAGTTGGTGTGTTTCGTTATATTCACGAAGAATGTTGTAATCACTTCACTTCACACACACACCTAAATTAATATGCACAATAATAATATAAACATAAATTACAATAAATATAAACAATCTAAAACTACTTTAATAGTAAAAATATTCGTCGATGCACTGATGAGCAAACCCCATAAAATATTAAAATTAAAATTACCTAATATCTTTGCAACAAATTCGACGATTTCTGTCCTAGGTTTATTCGGGTTGTCTCTCTAGTATAAGTCTTATAAATGTTCAAAATATGTTTGCTTGTCTTCGACCGAAGAATGCTTGGATTTCAGTTTTTTCGATGGAGAAATAGCCGCATGAGCTATGTTTGGTATTAATCCCTGAAAAAAAGTGTGGTTATAAGATATAATCAATATTAATCGCTTTCATTACGTACCTGAATATAAATAACGATGTTTGTTTAGCGCTGAAAAAGCACTATTTATTAGGTAAATGTAAATAACAGCAAATAGAAACAACGAATTGCAACAAATAACTCCACAAAAATATCAAAACGTATTTGCATAGATAAAAATATGCGTACTTGACAGTCAAGAAGCTATAAGTTAAGTTTATCTTGTGATATGGGTTTTAAAAATACGACCAATGGCAAAATTCTATTCGAATTTGGCGCACATTTATGGGCGGGGCATAATTGTTCTATATGTTTGTTAAACGGATTATACCTGCAACTATGCGAGTTCCGATCTGCACTTCAGCACTGTTCAACATTTTTGTAGTGATTTCAGTAATTCTCTTACTATTGGTCGGAAAAATTAAAATTGACCAATGAGATAACTACGGGGGCCGAAATATACACTATCATGGTGAAATGTAATACCGTACTCGTGGACCGTCCCCCTCGCCTTTTAGCACGGGTGACACATCCACACCTGCGGAATATGCCATATTCCAAACTAGTTAGAGTATATACTATTCTGTTTCTCTGTAAAAGGGAAAAACGTTTTGAAAATCGACAATTAAATTAAACATACCGATATAACAATATAAAATGGCAAACGATGATTTCAACTATCAAGTATTTACAGCGTTTACCGTTTATACTATTTGGTTTTTCGGCAATCAACAAATCAAATCAGAAAATAATCTCATGGATGATTTTTTCTTAATAATTTTGTTATTTTATTATTGATAGATAATTTTGTTGTGAAAACTTATCGAAGAACATTGAACTGTCATTTCATCTTTTAAGGTGTATGCATCCGATTTTTTTCAATTTCCATGGTGAATATACTAGATTTTATACCATACACCAGTAGATAATTTTACCCACCAAATCTATTTTAAATACACCAAATCTAGCGAAAAGGCATTAAATTGATAACATTGACTCTTATGAGTGTGTGGAGGGAGATTAGTCTACTTTAATGTGTGTTTTCTTACTGCTCTCTGTGCGAAGTGTCACACAGCGATTAAAAATGCATTCGATATATCGTCCAAACAATATGCCATATGCATTGCATTGACGAGTATTTGACGCGTGGTCGCATTCTCTCGAATGCATCGATACGAAACATCCACACAATGCGGCATTTGCTTACGCTAGTCGAACATTTGTTATGGGGCAAACCTACACACATGATCGCAGTGACAGAAAGACAAGAGAACGAGTATCAAAAGTCTGAAATGGCGCGTAGTATAATATAGATCGCTGTCCGGGTTGTGCAATGAAAAATATGTGATAATTGATGGTATTAATAAGAGGTTAATGATTTGTAGGACTTAAATAGACATTAGTCATAGATATACAAGAAAGTAACAAATTAGATAAAATATACCAAACGAGAAGTGATGTTGATTTGCTGCTCACAGCAACCATATGAAAATTTTAGGGTCCAGATTTTGGAGCGATAAATTTTAACATGGGATGGAACTATCTATATATATATATAATCTATGTTCGAATAAACCTATAAATAATTATACTGGTGATTAATAAAATTGTATTACAAATGAAACATTGAAAGGAAATTATTTTTATACAGGGAATACGGCAAAGTGTTTTGTCGCGATACGGCAAACAGTTTTACCACGATACCACAAAACTGTTTAGCATAGTATAAGAGTGCTCTATTTAGAGGAATTGTTTCAACACTATCTATTACTTTCATATATTATGACTGATGGTCGAGTGGCAACGCATTTGGCTCTCACCAAAAATTTTCGGGTTCGATTCCCGGTCGTGGCAGTGGAATTACATGAATACACGAATATTGTGTGTGTGTGTGTGTGTCTGTTGTCTCTGAATGTGTACTTCTTCCCGCACAACGTTGGTTTTTGGATACACGGGATTGTACTATATGTAGTGTGTTATTATTATGTGTTATTATGTACCGAGCTCTGTAGCGAAGTGGGCTTGAGCGTTAAATAAAAAACGTGGTTTACTGCCTGCCAACTTCTGGGTTCAAATCCCAGCTTTGACCCCAACAAAGTCGAATGGAGCGGTTATGTGTCCGCGTTTTTTCGCCAGTGCAGTTCCGGTTTGGATTTGGGGGTTGTCTATTTTACGTAGTGTGTGTTTATGGTGTTTACGTATCTTGTATCACAATTTCCCAAACTATCTATCCTATTAAATCTGGCGATACTGAAATTTGTTGAAAGTTCAAAAATTTTGTTTTGGAGTGGATTTAAATGGAAATAATCCTTCATCTTTTTTACAGATGTCATTTAGAAATCACAATATCAATTTGGTATTTTTGAAACACGCTGTATATTAAAAGTTTGTAAAACCAACATGTCTAAATTGCGCGAAATTTTATTAGACATATTTTAGTTTATGTTAGAGAGAAGCATATTATGTTTAAAATTTTTATATTAATTAATAAACGTTTGCAAAGCACCACTCTTTAATATCATAATATCTTCTGAGCCCCATTAAAATATCCGCTACTAATAATGTTACAAGTCATGTTATTATGCCATTCAATAATCAGATTAGTCTTTTTCTGCTTCAAAACTTTTATTTACTTTTTTACTATCTGTATTGTACTGTTCTAAAGGAAATACTAAATGTTGTCATTAAATTTTAAATAAAGAATACACAATGTTATTTTACAAGCTCTGTCATGTAGTTTTTCAGTGAGATGAGCAAATGGGGAGATAGACAAGGTAGTTGTTTACAAAGTTTTAGTTGAAGTTGAAGTCTGGTCTTCCTACATGCAATTTTCCATGCGTGTTTAACAAGAAAGTGTAGTCCTAATGTTAATTGAAGACGACATGAATAAAACTGCTGAAACCTCATTGGAAACAATTATTTATGATTTAAAGCGTCCAAATAATCAAACTGTAGATGCAGAAGATAATAAATGAAATTGTTTGTGATGAGAATGAAATTAACTATATACATTTTCAATGTAAAGTGCGCCTAGTCGAGCTAGGTAATCCACAGATTCAAAATTCAAATTTTTTAAGTTGTAAAAATTTTAAAGTTCATTCAAAAGAATGCCCCAACTAGCTCTGCAGGCAAGCATAAGATCTCTAGTGTGCAGGTGAAATCAGAGTTAAATCTAGTTTCCGTTTATTTGTTTTAGTTGAGCACCATTAGTTTTTATTTATTTATTCCTAATAATAATAATAATAATAACTTGTGATTCGATAAAGCACAAACCATGCTGAAACTGGAAAAGTGAGGGAATTGGTTTTAAACTGGAATTAACATCTTACTCACATTGTTCTACATAAATTTCAGTGTACTAGAAGTAGGCTACATAATTATTACTGATGCTTATTTTAAGCATCACATACATTTCACATACTTTTTTGTGTTTACCACATACCTGAAAAATAAAACAAAGTCATCGAAGCTTCTTCTGTTAACTCACTTCTGCTGGCAACTACTTCTTGGAATCCTTGGCGTTGAAGTAAAAATGGCTGTACTTACAAGTGTTTATGCACCTTGCCACAGGAGACAAATTTTACATGCGTAACACCAAATACTAAAGATTTGTGCAAGCACTTCACTTGCCAGGCATACCAAGTCACACACATACAACTAAGCAATATTGATTTTACATTAATTGTGCAAGTTAGAAATTGCCCAACTAGCAGGGTCATAAATAAATTTAAAATCGCTCTTATGCCAACTACGGAGCGATTAAAAAGTGGATATTACAATCAGTCGAAATAAGTAGTACAAGAAGAAGTAGAAGTAACTCTACTATTTGAATATTACGACTAATATAAATTTTATAGACGGTCAAAATGAAACGAGACCAAATGGCGATCATTCAGGATTATTTGTTAAACATATTACTCAAAAGGATGATACTGACTATAATGGTACTTATTCTTTAACTAGATATATAATTCTGTAGGTGTTCTATCAACAGCAGCAAATAATCATAAGTTGGATGTTACAATATTTTATATGGTGATTTGGAGGAAGGAATTTGCAGAGCAGCACATCATAGAACGAATATTCTCTTAAATTTAGTTTATAGAAAGAGAAATTAGTGTATGGTCTAAAACAAGAATACATAATTTAAAAATTTAAAATTCTACAACTTATTCAATTATTTTTATTCGTTCGAAAAGATGCAGAGAAATAAAATCGTAGATAACATATTAAAGATGCATTAATGTTACTAATTCTTATGATGCTACTTATCTTCCATGATGAGGCAGTGCATAATTAATCGTGAAAAAACTCTCGATGTCACTGTTGTTAACTAGGATAATTTGGATATAATTTGTATTGATTAAAGATAGTATAATATTTATAGACCAGACTAATTATGAACATAAACAGATAGATAAACCTTTTAATCTAGTCTAGTTAGAGGTTTCTGGCTTATTAATATTTGCAGCAGTAATATGCCATATAGTCATTAAGTTTGCAGTAGTCGTGGTTACTAGATATTTGATATACCAAATTACAACTTTATGAAAGCTGTTAAACATATAAAGTGTCCTTTCGTTATGTTATTCTATATAAAGAAATAATCCTTTATCACTAATTATCGGATATTCCAATTCAGATCTTGCAAGTGTCAGACACAAACCCTCATATCCGTTATTAAAAATAGCGTAAGGTATTTTTATCCACTACCGAGAAAAAAACGATACACAATATGATCCAAAACTTGTTGAGTGACATTAATGAATGGGAAATAACTACTACATCGTTTATGTGCAGTGTAGTGCTATTTACTTGGTACTACTACATAAACGCAGTAAGCATAGTATTGTAAAATTTCGGTAATTTATTAATTATTGCGAATATTTGGGAATTTTCGAGAATTTTTGAGAATATTCGAGAATATTTAATTTTTTTTAGGAAAATATAGATATTTTATGGCGAATATATAAATTGGATTATATAATACATTAGGTACATCGATTAATTTAATTATGGCTTCAGTGGTGACAAAATAATAACATTTTATTTTAGTTAAATTAATGTTGGGAATTATTAGAAAATCAAATACTGACTGAATGTTATTTGTGGTATTCTCTAAATTTTTCTTTTTCTTTCCTGTGGCTTACTACCACAAATAATTCTTGGATATTTTTCTTGTGTCATACTTTAAGATGACCAAGAATTATCGATGTAGTAGTTAGGTTAGGTTAGGTTTGTTGTGAGTGGGTCTCAGTAGACCCTCCACTGCGGCCATCAGCAGGCCTATTGTGGCTCACGCCTAATTATATTTCACCCAATAAGTTCAGTCTCTTAATGAAACAGATAAGTTTATTGGGTGAGAATGTGTCCAGATCCTCTGGCAGCAGTTGCCCTTTGCCAAATATTGAGAATCGGATCCTCTCCACAGCGGGACAGGTGCATAAGATGTGGTCTGCCTTCTCATCATCCTCCAGGCATAGACGGCACTCGGCGTTTTCCGCTAGGCCGAGTTTATGCAGATGATAGTTTAGTCGGCAGTGCCTGGTATATAGGCCTGTTAAAGTTTTCAGGTTTATCCTGTTTAACTCTAAAAGTTTCTTAGTTCTCGATTTCAAAGGGTATTTTATGAACGCCTTCGAATGAACTAATCCTGGTAACTCTTGCCAATACTGGAGAGTTTGCCTTTCAGCCCAGGTTGAGATAGCCATCTTGGCCGTACTTGAAGATATGCCAATTATTGGTTCTGGTCCGATGAATCGTGATCCCGCTCCTTCTCTGGCTAAGGAGTCCGCTATTTCGTTACCTTCCATACCAGAGTGGCCGGGTATCCAGACCAGAGTCACTTTGTTGTTCTTGCCCAAATGATTTAGAGCTTTCTGACAATTCCATACCGTTTTGGAGTTGCACCGGTAGGAGCCAAGAGCTTTTATAGCTGCTTGGCTATCTGAGAAAATTTTTATTGATCTGCGTGTAAGATGCATATATTCCAGCCTTCGTACACACAGTTCAATGGCATGAACCTCAGCCTAAAAAACAGTTGCATGAGTACCTAGGTTTGAGACTATCCTCACCCTTGGTCTGTAGCTGTGTACTCCGGCTCCTGTTCCCTCGGGAGTTTTGGAGCCGTCTGTAAACCAACAACTGTCTGCCTTCAGTAGGTCGGCTTTATTCCGATCCCACTCATCTCTTTCTGGAGAAAGGATGTTGAAGGTCAGCTCGTAGTTGGTCATAGTAGGCATAGTATCCGAGGGCATTCCCAGGATGCTGTGATTCTCTATGTCATCCAACAACCTGTTCCGCTCCATGATACTAGTCTGCGGCATATTAATGGCCGCTTGTTGCAGTCTGTAGGTTGCCCACCTGGCCTCTCTCTCCAGATATATATGAAGAGGGGGGTAAATCCAGGAGGATATCCATTGCAGCTGACGGTGTGGTGCTAATTGCTCCCGTTACGGTCATGCATGCTAATCTCTGCAGTCCAGAGAGTTTGGATTTGGCCGTCCGTTGTAATCCTTTCGGCCACCAAACAATGGATCCGTATGTTATCATTGGTCTGATGACCGTGATATAGATCCAGTAAATTTGTTGGGGACCCATGCCCCAGGATTTGCCACAAATACGACGGCATGTCCATAGGGACAGCTTTGCTTTGTGGATTACCTTTTCCAGATGGGAGTTCCAATTAAATGATTTATCCAGAGTGATTCCTAGATATTTCACCTCCTCCGCAAATGGAACAGTTTCACCCATTAAAGTGGGAGGTCTTAAGTCCTCCAGCTTCCTTTTCCGGGTGAATGGTACTATTACTGTTTTTTGAGGGTTTACAGACATCTGTTCCCCGTCGCACCAGTTACTCACTGCATCCAGAGTCTCTTGAAGGGTATTTGATATTACTCCTTCAGAGTTTCCTCTGACTAGTATGACTAGATCATCTGCATATGCTAGAACCTCAACCTCCCACAGTGTGAGAATAGCCAGTAGGTCGTCGACAAGAAGTGACCACAAAAGGGGGAGAGAACCCCACCCTGCGGGCACCCTCTCGTGGCTCTAAACCTAACTGTTTCTCCCTGTAGAGACGTTGTTATGGTTCTGTTTGATAGCATAGCACGAATCCAGTCGCCTATAGTAGGCTCAATTCCTCTGGCAGCCACTGCTGCATATAAGGAGTCGGGCAGTGCATTATTAAATGCTCCTTCAATGTCGAGAAAGGCTCCCACCCCAATTTCCTTCATTTGAAGGGATTGGGTAATCTTCTCGACTAGGTTATTGAGTGCTAGTTCTGTTGATTTTCCTGTCTGATAGGCGTACTGATGGATATTGAGGGGGTGATGATTCAGGATGTTCCCCCTGATATATCCGTCCAGCACCTTCTCCAGGCCTTTCAACAGAAAAGATGTCAGGCTAATTGGTCTAAGCGATTTAGGGCTTGGTTCTTTCCTACCCATTTTTGGTATATATTGACCGCCAACCAACTGGATGGGATATAGTTCCATAGCAGACTAGCTCTGAATAGTTTAATGAGGAGTGGGAGCAATATTTCCAGTCCATTTTGTAGTAGAGCTGGAAAAACTCCATCCTCTCCTGGCGATTTGAATGGTTGGAATGATCCGATGGCCCACTCAATTGCCGGTATTGTGATCACCTTTTTAGCCGTCAGCCAATCATTTTTATCAGGTCGTTTTAATCGGCCTTCTGATGGTGACGGCTGTTGGTCATCCGCATTCAATCACCCTGGGAAGTGATTTTGTGCTAGGAGCTGTAAGGTTTCCTTTCCAGAGTCCGTATATGAGCCATCCGGCCGTCTTAACGAACCGAATTCCCTTGTCGGCTCTCTGGAAAGAATCTTGTGGATTCTAGTATTGTGAGGTACGTCAGTTATACTCTCACAGAATTTCCTCCAAGATCCCCTTTTTGCTTTCCTTATTTCTTTGTTATAGTCCGTTAGAGCGGATCTATATTGATCCCAGTCGCCCGAAGCTTTAGCTCGATTAAAGAGGCGTCGAACTTCCTTTCTCATTTTATCCAAATTTTTGTTCCACCAAGACGTGCCTCTATTATCCCTTTTTGTCTTCAGTGGACAGTTTTCGTTATATGCTGAGACCATCGCGTTGCGGATCTGTTCCACCGCAATTTCAGTCTCATCACGATTCCTGATTGTGGTGATAGCGGATTGTAGTAGTAAGCACCAAGAAAGAAAAAGAAAAATTTAGTAGAATTCTGTTAATAAAAACATAAAACTTTATTTATCATTCTCTTTCATATTATATGTAAAACAAAATAAAACAATATTATTCAGCCTCCTCAATATCTGATAAAGTTGAACCATCGTCACCATCAGATATGTTCTTAAATACTGCTCATAGATTAAATATACATAGATAGTTCCATCCCATGTTAAAATTTACGTCTCTAAAATCTGGACCCCAATATTATTATATTGTTATGAACAGTGCCTTTTTAGAATTGCATTAGTTTAGAAACTTAAGTAATATGTATATAATTTGTACGATTTTCTATGTCAAAATTGACAATATCATAAATATGCGTTGTTCGTGTCAATATAAAAATAAAAAAAATAAAATAAAAAAAAAAAAAAAAATTCGGTGTCCACGATTTGGAACGATGAATATTTACCTGAGGATAGACTATCTATGTAGTGCTCCTTCTTTTGGTTGCACATGACTTCCTTATAAGAGTCAAGTTCTTTGCTGAGTTTGAAACGCGGACAACATTTTAGACTCAGGAAAAAGATTAATAGAAATTCTTGAACATTCCCAAAAAATACTTTGAAAGTTTGGGAAATATTTCTTTGTTCCTTCTAGGGGGTGAGAATAATACCGTAACTTACGCAATATTCGGGAATGCTCGCTCGGAAATATTCGGACCTCACAAAACTAAGTAAGCACATCATTATTATCAAATACTATTCTATACGAGTGAAGCCTCAGAGTGGTAATATCAATGTTAAATATATTTCAATCAACCAACAGTTAAGGTTATTTCGGAAAACTACTTTGAATTTGAATGTGAATGATGAAATAATTTACTATAAACACGACTTTTATATTATTTTTAATGTAATATGAGCATTGTGTATTATGTTTTATTTACCTACTTATTTGTATTTGTTTGTAATTTATGAAGAGGAATTTCGCAACAACAGTTTTATAAATAGAGTTGGCAGAAATGTGCGGCGAGACATAGGTGTACGCATAGTAATAAACGTAATAAAAGAAATTAACTAGTAACAAAAGTAATAAACTGTTACAATTTATAACAATGTATGCACAACTTACCCTCTTAACTAGCTTAATGAACTAGCTTGGTTATCACAAACAGGAGAAGATCTGTAAAAACTATGCAACGTCAGGTATGTTTCTATGATTGTCTTCGTGAGTGATGTTCACTGTGGTGAAAAAAATATGCTTATATTTTGATAACGACCATTCGACATCTGTTGATGTAATGCAGGCATACTTATAATAGCACACTTAACGGACCTAGGGCTGCACCATCAGCACCACCACAAATTTGTCTTAATCTGGTTGCTTTAACACACGTGCGACCTTTTCTCTAACGGATCCATTTTTTCGTCACCTATAGAGTGTAGCAGTCGATTTACTTCGTCCATTATTTGCAGTGACTCCGCTAACGACAACACATAAACATCAACATTTGACTTGTTGATAGATCAAATTTTTCTAACGTCTCTAGCAACACCCACGTAATTGTTTTGCCAGTACACTCAGTTAGTCTTTTGCTAGCTAGTAATAGTAGAAATAGCGGTTTAAGAAGGTCCAGTACACATACTATAACATTTACCATAGAATTTTTTTTACGATCTGTCATCTCATCAACACATAACCACAGCCGTGTATTTTTTAATACACATTTGATCTTATTTAAAATGTCTTCGCGTACAGTTGGTACATAGTTATGTAACGTTGCGCGACTTGGTAACGTCACCTGGGGAGTGTATTTATTCCAGAACTCCCGAAATGGTTGCTTATCGAGTATGTGCAGTGGAACATCACAAGCAATCAGCAATAATAGTAAATCGAACATAAACTGTGTTTTCGAAGGCACGCAATTTTTTTTTAGTTTTATGCTATACAGTATTTACGTGACGTCTAAAATCATATTTATCCCAGCACATCAGGTCTCTTTCGCACGCCGTACAAATTATTGTAGCACCATTATAAAATAAATCACTGATAAATTTATTCACTTTGTCAGCGTATGGCCGTTTTTTACCCTTGCGCACGTCTGACATATTTTATTATTATATTAATATCAACAATAAAATACAACAAATAAAATTATGAACAGTACAACAACATAAAATACAACGGAATAAATTAGCGTGTAAACACTACGACATACAACAATGGACTAGTCTCGCGGCTTGATTCGATTTGTCCGCCAGCTGGTCATTGCCTCACCAGATATCTATCTACCTGCTGTTGTACCACTGAATAGCCGGACGACTTGCCAACTCTAATTATATATCACTCGATCAGTAAGAGTAGACATTAAGATTGTGAATATCGTAACTGGTATACACATTTCCAAGGCTATGTTGAGAACATTGAATTATAATACGTAGACTAGTTTCCCAAATAAATAAAATCATAAATATCACGTTATTTTGACGGCTATGAATTGATTTTTGATTTCGCATTGTTACATTTATGATCTGTTCATTATATGGGACAGCCTGTTTTGTATCATACACATCGAAACACTACACTAGATTTATTACATTATAAAACTGAAATAAGTAATCTAAACCGTGTCTGCCATCCATGTAAATAGAGGCATATGTGACAGATATCAGCTGATTCTGATTTGCTAGATTTACCAGCCAGCTACAGCGCGCGATGGAAACGTGATTAGAAACCCTTCTATAGTAGCTGCGAGTTTGAATCTCGCCACCGGCATGGCACTGTTCGAAGTATAACCCCCTTCTAGACAGCTTCGGCTTTAGACTCGGAGGCTGTCTAGTTACTGTAATATTTATAAGTAATAACTGCCATTTTTTAATTATCAACCACCTGATGAATTATAGGGTGTCTTAAAACTAACGACCATTCTGTTTGGGAGTGATGACGTAATTTGTTAGGAATTTATTACAAAATGAGAACAAAAGTTATAAAAATTATTAAAATCATCACATATATATGTTTGGGCGATGCATAAGTACGCAGTAGTATGTCTGCCATAGCTACTTAAATTGGAAGAACTATTTCATCATTCTCATGAGCCTGTTCAGTATAAACTTGCTTTTTAATATGTCCCTAGAAAAATAAGTCTAGTGGTTTGAAATGTGGTGATTGAGGAGGCTATGCAATTGGTCCACTCCAATGGCCAGAGAAATTGTTTAAAAATTTTCACGTTAAACTGTAGCGGTATGCTAATTTGTTGGTACTCTTGAATTTGGCTTTTCAGTGGTGCAACCTCTTCAATTAATAGTGGTAAACGATCTTTTAAAAATACCAAATATAATACTAAAATAAGAAGTAGACATACTGTTATTTAGTAATCCAGTCTATATATTAACAGAACACCTCCTCTGAAACGATCGATATCCAACTGAATGAGGATTTCCTTCAGACCAGTGAAAATTGTTAATTATAGGTGCATGACATTTTTTGTGTAAATGTAGTTTCATCGCTTTAGAGATAGTATGTAGCGCGCCCGCCCCGCGCCCGGCCCGTGGTAGGCAATACAATTGCATTTTTTTGGTAAATTCATTAAATCGGGTTTTATGGTCAAAAGTATCTAATATGCGTACACTGAAAAATATGTAGGTAATGGAAAAGATTTTTGTTACAATTTTCAAATTAGATTATCCAATATAACTAGTATTTTTCTTCAATTAAACATCACATATAATACAAACCCCTGTACTCCTAAAAATATTTCGATGTAACTTGTGCGTAAAGGAGCCATACATTCAGAGACAACACAAATACCCAATATCTGAGTATATTAGGATTAATTTTTGCTTTAGAAAATATCCTATTTCCTAGACCGAAAATCGAACCCGAAATTCCAGGATGAGAGACCAGTGGATAATTTGAGGCCCAAAAATAACAAATTTATCTGAATCGGTGCCGTTGGTGTGTCTGTGGTTCTGGGCTCGGTTCTGAGTTTCTGTGGTTCTGTAAATGATATGATTTTCTCAAATATGCAATGTAGAAATCTGAACCCGTACATACAAATTCTGAGCGTCCCACAGAGATTCGTATTGATTATGGCTGAATTCGATGCATTAGAAAGGGACTTCTCATGAAAACTCAAAACAAACGTCGAGTAAAATCAGAAAATTTTTCAAATAAAACTTTATTCATAATGAGAAATTGTATTCAAAGTGCAAGGGGTCTCTAGAAAATGTCTCATCAGATCAAATGTTACCAAGAAAAACGTTGCTAAAAGCTGATTTTGATAAATTTGTAAGTGTAAATCAAATTAGTGTTTTTAAAATTATTTAATTCCTTCAGTAATGAATTATAGGCCAATTTCATTGATAAAATATTGGAAAGAATTTTAAAATGTGAGTTAGTGAATTATTTAACATAAATTATTTTCTGATAAACAGTATGGGTCAAGGGAAGGGAAATCAATAGAAGATTCAATATGTCACTTGTCTCAATGCTCTAGATAAAAAAATTCCTACCCTTTGTTCATTTGTGGACTTAGCTAAATATTTTGACACGTCTCAAAAAATTATTAGAAATATTAGATCGATATAGAATAAGAGGTAATGTGTTTAATCTCCTAAAGAGCTACCTATCTGACTGAAGACAATATGTAAATAGGTGAAGCAGTCAGTGATCCAAAGGAGGTTAAATATGGAGATTCTCAAGGGACAGTATTAGGTACGCTATTTTTTACCATTTATATTAACAGCTTTTTATCTACGAGTATGAATGTCTCAGGTACCAGCACTTAGTTTTGCGGGTTTTACCGTTATTCTGAATAAAGAAAATTCTTGGCTGGCACTTAAAGCTATCGCTTAAAATGATTTTAAATATGTTAGTGCTGGTTCCAGGACAACATATTTATTTTAAATTTTAATAAGACGTATCTATTACTTACCATTTCCGTCATACTCTAATAATTTGCTAGACTCAGGACCATTAAATATTGACCAACATACCATTATACCTGAAGCTATCTCAATTCAATATCATGGCATTATATTTGATAGACATTTAACGTGGGATTTACAATCTTGTTTCCAAGATTTAAGTATCTTAAAGATATTCTAGCACACTATACTTTACTGTGCACTAATTCAATCACAGCTTTGTTAAGGAATATTGAGTTGTGGGAATAAATAATCAGTATCTGGAAAACTTAAAAGTATTATAAAAACGGATTTTTAAAATATTTGGTAAAAGATTTAGTGACAGTTTATTCATCGAAAGTGGCATCTTAGACAGCAGATATCGTAACTATTTTGTTTAAATATTTTAGTTAATACATTTTAAAATAAAACTAAGATACAAGCAATCATACATTATGAAAAAATACATGAATAAACTAGTTTTCATAAGCCTAGCAGTAAAAAAACGGTAGGGCAAAGAAATTACTTATACCTAGGCCCCAAGTTGTGGCATTCTTCCATTGAAAACTAAAAATAGGGGGTCGACCGCAGTACCGACTTTACATCATGTCGAATTTGATAAGGAAAATAAAGCAACGGGTAATGCGGTTAGTAGCTGGATGCGTAAAACCAGACCAGCGAAACAGAGCAGTCTCGCCCCAGTCTTATAGCGGCTTAGAACTCAAAAGCTATAAAATCTCTAAAGGTAATTGTGTAATAGATATCCGATCCTTGGGAGAATGTAACGCAGATGGTGCCTTGTCTATAAGATATTAGACAAGTAAAATATCCGTGAGGTTTGTCAAGATTTCCAGGTTGGTGATAGCTCGCCTCCTGGATCAGTAATTCGTCTTGGTAGCGAAATCAGGCCGGCGTTAAATAAATGATTAAAACAAATTAGAATTATAGATAATTTAAAAGAAAATTAAAACAATGGATACTACAAACACACCGGTCTGTTTTTAACGATATTGTAAATGAAAAAATATTTGTTTAAGTTCGTGAAGTATTGACGTTACAATTCATCTTAATTATTTTCCATTTACCTATCTTATTATGCCATATTTGTCTGATTATAAAAAAGAAAAAATAATGGTTTTGCACATTTATATTGGTTTTCATAGTTTAGTTACAATTAGATGTATTTTTTACTTAGATTGTATAAACAAATAAACACCACATAGTACAATCGCCTGTAACTAACGTTGTGCGGGAGGAGGTACACATTTACAGATAACGGACACACACCCAATATTCAAGTATAGTGGAAGTAAACTCTCTCACAGATAATTCCGCTGCCACTACAGGAAATCGAACACGCAACTACGATGCCTCCCCCTATATATTTAAAATTTTTGGAATCTCTGGTGAATTTTGAATATAACAGTATACATTTTTCTATAATTTTTTATTTATTTCTTTTTTTATCGAAAATATTAATTTTTGATTTAGAATGCTGTGATTTACAAAAAATGTTTCTGACAGGGTTTCTTACCATTGTAAAAATTGAATTACTGTTTTATAATAAATGCTCTCTTACATAGGAGACACATGCTTACATTAAATTTCTTTATTTTACAAATTTATCTTCTGCCACTATCACCCACAAGCAGATGTATATAATATATACATTTTGACTATATATATTTTTATAACTATGTTTGCTTTTGTATAAATAGTAATCAGTATATTTTCTGTAAACCGGAAAACTTTTTTTGTTTGTGTACCTCTTGTATACCTTTCTACATATGTATTTACTTAGTACCAAATATGTATTTAAAAATTGACAATCTCTGTTGATTGTATTTATGTATACTTGAATCATTCTTCGTTCAATAAAGAATTTTCAACAATTTCTCGATTATGTATTACCTAACTTACCTAACTAACCTAACACACCTACGCTAATTAATTAATTGTTTCATATGTTTATCTGCTTCCTTTCTATGGTAACATGATTTTCCACTCCAATTTGAATTTCCTATAGTATTTAATAAATAATAGTAATAAAATAAATAATATCATTTGACTATGTGACAGGAGTTAAGTATTAGTAGGGAAGTGTAGATGCAGGGCTTTTTGAATTTTCCGCTCAATTTTAATTTTACATTGCTGCGAATTTCCTGAAATGTGAATTTCCCCGTCAATTTGATTTTCCTGTCGGTGGTGCAGATCCCTAGTCACTGTCTGGTCCAACCGGTGTACAATTTGAACTTCCCGCCCATTTGAATTTCCTGCCGGTAATGCAGATGCCCCACTTAACGACTGGCGTCACTGTCTGGCTCAAGTGTCCTAGTACCTAGTATCACTGAAGTAAATACATATTATGTATTTACTTCAGTGATACCCCCTTTTATTTAGAGTTATTTTGTATTATTTTTGTAATTACTAATTACGGTTTGTAAATAAACATTATTATTAATACTAAATATTTGAAAAATTCACATGAGATTAATAAGAACTGGTCTAGTGCCAAAACAAAAAAATATGTATATTTGGAAATTACGAAAATCAGAAAACATGTTCACATAAGAAAAAAGTTCATCATTGCAATGTCCTCTAAGTAGCGGCGGTTAATTTTATTATTAGTCGAGGAAATAAAACACTGAACCTCCGAAATTTCCGCAGCAAGACGGATTTTAATGCGTTTTTTTGCATTCGATTCGTGAGAGCATTAGGAAATTTTGATTCTGATGAATAGCAAATGAAAAATTGCATATTTGAATTGTAAAAATGCGTTGTTCAAAGTGCATTTAGAATAATTAATTTGCAACTCGGTAAAAATTGTTTGAAATGAGTCCAAATTTGTTACCCGGGGGTTTTCGGTGTCGCTGAACACGAATATCACAGATAGTGTCCACCCTGGGCTCCAGGTACCTCGGAGGTCGTTGCCGCCGTGATATTCGTGTTCAGCGATCCCGAAAACCCCCGAGTAATGAGTTTCAACTAAATATATTACAAATTCACATGAAATTCCAGGAGATGAGGTAGATAGTATCCACCCTGGGCTCCAGCTACCTCGGAGGCCGTTACCACCGTGATATTAGTGTTCAGCGACCCCGAAAACCCCCGAGTAACAAATTTGGACTCATTTCAATCAATTTTTACCGAGTTGCAAATTAATTATTCTAAATTCACTTTGAACAATGCATTTTTACAATGCAAATATGAAATTTTTCATTTGCTATTCATCAGATTAGTTCACAAAATTTCCTGATGCTCTCACGAATCGAATGCAAAAAACCGCATTAAAATCCGTCTTGCTGCGGAAATTTCGGAGGTTGAGCCGTTTTTTAGTGCTTTATTTCCTCTGCTATATACATTGTGTTCAGTTGTAATGGTGCGATGCTTGAAAACATTCATTGTTATTTGCATGTAAAACAAAAAAATCTAATAGTGTCATACTGTAGTTATTGGAAAAGTCTACATTTTTGCCAGTAATTCAAACTGCACCGTGTTTTCTTTATTTCTGTCATGGATGGTATGTATGTATGTATTTTCAACATCATACGCCGCTGATAATTTATATGGTGTCTGAAAGAGTCATTGAAACTAAAACTTGTTTTTCAACTTAGTTTTAAATTATATTGCATTATCATCACTTTTATAAAAATAACCTGCATGCAAAGTAAACGAATAAAAAAGCAAACAAGTCTACGGGACGCCAATTTGTTTATGTTGAATGCGCGAAGTCTTCACTATTTATATTTCGAAATCGATAAAATTATTTATGTAATTACGAATAAACGTTTCTAAATGAAAGTGCACTTTTGTATAATTTATACTATAATTTCTGATATAGGCGATTTAGTGAATTCTGTTAACAAACTAAACGAAAGGACAAATGGCAATTAAACAGTTGTTTATTATTATTGGCAACGATTTATCTTATCAAACAAGATTGCAGTTAAAACATTGTATATTTGTCCAATAACATCAAAAATATCCAGAATGAATTTTAAGAATTCTGACATTTTATTTGGCTCGCATTATGCATTTCTAGAAAAAAATAACTGTTTGGGTATTATCCAAGCACCTACAGTTTATTATATTTTATACTGTCATTTTTATCTGAATGTGCTAGTATAAAAATTTTAGATAAACAATAAATAAAATACAATATTTCAAGTATATTTTCACACAGAATCTATTATACCAAGTATGTACTTCTTCTAACCGCATGCAAGACGATATTGGATTAAATAATAGTATTCATATTAATAATATTAGAAGCAAAAGAATGAGATTAAAAAATGTTGACATGACTTACCAAAAAGGAAATTTACATTTAAGAAATGATTCTCTCCAGTTACAATATAAAAACGAAACACCCCCTAGAGTATTTATTGTACAACGCTCTTTCATTCCTTTTGGAACTCATCGGGAGGTTCAAAAAATACGAACATATTTAAAAAAATATTTTAATTACATAATTGAAAATATGAACATTTGTCATTTTTGACATTTTAAATAATTGATAAAATAATTAATTATAATTTTGGTAACCACAATGACATTCATAAGATCTAACCTAACCTATACAAAACCATTCTTTTATGTATTTTAAAAAAATCCGACCTTTTATTATGCATTTATAGAAAAAATAAAGCATCTATTCAAACCTAATATGGTAACAATAAACTACCTACAGTTTCCTATGTTTTATAATGTTATTCTTTTATGATTGCGCTAGTATAAAAGTTTTAGGTAGACAGTAAATTAAACACAATATTTTTTTGTGATCCATCAGCCAGTATCTCTTGATTTATAATGAGTATGCACTGTGCAAACAAGGCTAGTTCAATCCTCTATGTTCAATAAAGGCTCTATTGAGTTACTAATATTGCTCCTATTACCTATCACAACCTTAAAATTAACATTAAACACACAAATTCTATTCTATCGTTAGGATTATTACATTTCACGTCAAGGGGTCTATCTTGACCACTTTTAATTGAACATTCAAAATAGTTAGAGAGAAGTAAAAAACAAACATAGGTTACAATATGACACAGGGTACTAATATAATCCAGATTACTAACAAAAACCTACAATTTTAGCCTCATAGACATACCTTTGCTAACCTAGTGTAATTATATATCGCTATATTTTCAGATTTGAAGATGTTGTTTATATTTAATGGCAAGTAAAAATTCAGTTCCAACAATTTACAAACTAAAATTTTTGTAAATCCATTTTACCGCAGGAACCATTATCAACATAACGTGAGCTCGCAAAACACAAGTTAGTGATAAATAATTGGGGTGTCCCAAAAGAAGTTTGGACGGTACTATACCATCGTAAACTAAAATTCTAAGCATGACCTTAGTGCACAGAGACGAATTTAATTTGACTAATTTAATACTGTTCGTTTTAGTTTTCGCAATTAGCACTATTATGGATATTATAATAGGTGTTGATTTGGGGAACACTAATTTAGAAAATTTATAATCTACTTTTGAAAATTAAGAAATTGTATATAATTCACGTAGTTATTAATGTGTCATCTGTGCTATGATGGAAGAAAAAGCGAACGAAAATTCATTAATAACTGTGTAGGAATTATACCAAGTAATATTTGGAAAAAATATTACATTACCAATAATACATTCACAACAAAACAATTAAAAACAGAAATTTAAAACATGGAAAATGAGTTGAAGAAAAAACAGACATGAGAGCAATAGAGAGTAAAAGGAGACTGGGAAAAGAAATTGTTGAATATTACAGACAGCGATCAGCAAAACTCAATTGTTCATGGAATACGTGCCACAACCAGGTTTAAACCATTAGAAGGCATTGCAGGAATGCGGAAATTACCATAAAAAACTATCCAGAAAATGTTCCAGTTAGATCTCCCCCGACTCGTCCTACACCATCAAGAAAATCTACATTAGACGAGAAATAAACAGAGGAGACTGCGAAATTAGGCACAGTAGTGCTACAAAGATTCTTCTTGAGCAATTGAAGCTTACACGCTTGCAGATAGAGCGAACAAAAATTTTAATAGGGAGGTTATGTCAAACTCAACCGGAAGATTCCAATTATAATTTAGGTTTAGGTAATAATGATGTACAATACACTATATTGTGAACTAAACATTTATTGTATTAATGTATTATAAAAACTTTTATAATTAAAGTTGTAGTCGGTTAATCACAATTTTCTATTTCTTCTCTTCTCTGTACTCCTCGTCTACGTAGATTTTCATTTGCATTTTTCTAAATCGTTCTCCTCATCTAAAACTTATTGTACTTTGCTATTGATGTGTTCATCTTCTTCATCGAGATAATTTTATCGTTCAAGTATTTCAATATATTATGAAGGACAGCACAACAAACAGTAACGGATGCAACTCTTTCTAGTTTTACTCTAATTATATACTGCAAAACTGGAAACCTTCTCTTTAGTTGGCCGAAGTATCTTTCGAAAATGAGCCTTTCTCTCGCGAACAGTGTGTTGACATTAATTTCTACCAACCAACCAAGGATTGTTTCCATAACCAGAATCACCCAATTATGCCGCATATTATTCATTTGGGCAATTTTATTTAAGATGCCCAATGTCTCCATAATCTCTCTGTCACCAGGGAGGTAGGGATAAATTCCAGAGACGAATTTTACTTACGTATGAATGTAGATAGAATATTATATTGTAAACACCTAATGAAACATTTCCAAATAACATTCATTGATAAAATATTCTTACATATGTAGGTATCATGCAATATATCTCTTTTTTTTATATAAAAATGGAAATGAAACATTAAGGGTTTTTTTCAGGCAAGTGGACGGCTTGCTGCTATAAAAAACAATAGGGAACTTGCGTATAATTTTAAAAATAAAAATAATACTAAAAACCATAGCGTAACGTTGTAATAAAACGTGTACTTCACAAAAAAATAAGTTTTCTAATTCCACGCGATCAGTATAAAGGATCTAAACAGCGATAAAATTGAAGTGGCCCGAAACGAGCTACTATTGACTGTGACGTCACACCATACCACATTCGGTAGTCGTCGCGCCGGGAAGCAATACAATCAGATGTTTACCGGTGTTATAAGACTGTAGTTGATTTGTTAGTGACTGTCTGATATAAATATATAATTGTGTTTTATAGTACCGCTTATTGTAGTTGTACAGATATTTTAAAATGACTGATCAAGGTTTTTCAAAGGGCCAATCTGATAATTTGCCTAAAGTGGATATGTTTATGGTGGCATCTTTTATACAAAATAGTGAAAGTTTTTCCCTTGGAGAGGTCCGCGGGGTCAAGGCAGAGAAGTATGTATTTTTTTTAGCTTTTAGTAATAATTTATAAACATAAAATAGTTATGACTTGATCACGGAATAAAAAGAAATAACTACAAAATGCTTAGTCGCAACTAAGCATTTTTAGCAGACTTAGTCTTATGTTTGAAAGAATTTAGGGTAATTCTTTACAACAGCCACTTCTATATTTTTCGTGTTTTTTTTGTATACACGCGTAAAGTGTCTCTATAGAAGACATTTGCTGCAAAGGAAATGTTGCGCAAATGTATAATTACCTATCGTAGGTATTTTCGTACCGTGTTTTGGGGCAAGGGAAATAAGTGATTGTGTCGTGTTATCATTCACATAATAGATAAATGTAAGATTTGAATAGAATAAATTAAAGGACAAGGGAAAGGTATTTGCAATATACTATATATACTAGAGGTAAACATTTTACTCTTCGCAGACAGTAGTGTTATTGAACTTTTATATAATTGTTGCACATTCTGTAGGATACTCTTCGCAGTTTTTGAAAAGAATCTTGTGTTTGTCTTATAAACTTCATTCTTACAATACTTAATGTATTGACTACATATTTAATTTTCTCTCCCGATGGTGCCGACTGTATTGGCGAAACGCGTGGCAGTATATTTTATAGTATAAACTAAGATTCATTCTTACAATACCTAATACATTGATCACATATTTAATTTTCAATTTTTTTTTCATCTCCCGATGATGCCGACTGCGTAGGCGAAATTTGTGGTAGAATATTTTACAGCATTTTGGTGTCTTTAGAAAATTACTTCAATTTTAGTAGCACATTGAAAATTGCAACCCTCTGTAGATTCATATTTTTAAATAAAATGGCCTATAACTTTTTTAATTACTATTTGATTTTTTTTCAAAAACAATGGATTTCTTCCTCTAGCTAACACTAACTTATAGCCCAAATTTCAATTCGAACAGACTTTTTTTCTTTAGTTATCGTGCTTACAAGAAACGTGACGGACAGACAGACGGACGGACAGATGAACAGACGGACATTTTGAAAGTTGTTCAGAATTCGATGACGAACGAAATGATTTTTTCTCTGCGAGCGATATTAACGATTTTAGAAATGTCCCGATCAAATGCAATATACTCTTCGTAATCGTATTTGCGAAGAGTATAATAATAAATAGCTGTTTACTTTCGCACCAGGAAATTACCTTTACTTAGTATCACTAAATTACATTCTAAATCTTATTTTCTGACATCCTACCCTAATTAAAATTCAATAATTCGGAATTCGGAATATTTTATTGCCCGCCTGCGAAAAACTAGTAGATAGACATATAGTATTTAATAATGTACTTACATTAAAATGATCTTCACACACATGTAGAGACCTACTGCTCTGTGAAATGTCTTTTTTATTTCTTCTACACGCTTTTAGCCATTTTGATCGACGAATCTTATCTTCTGGCAACATTATAAATATTTTATCTGGCACTTTTACTGTAGTATTCTTACACAACGGTACAATGCAATATTTAAAATAAGGAGTTTTTGTTTTTAAGTACCTATACACTTAAAATTTATGGCGATGCTGGTATTTTTACGGCTGAAATCAAGCAGTCGAGTGCTGGGATCTCCGTCGTGGTAAGGTGTGATGTCACGACTACTCCCGCGCTTTTGAATCTGTTTGAAACGGTTTGCTCGCGCGCGAAACTTTAATAATTTATAACAAATTTATTATTGGGAATTAAGGCGTCATATTTTGCATATCTTATTTTTTAGTATTGTAGAACATTTTTATGAAGTAAAAAAAATGTGCAAGTTCCCTATTACTTACTGACCGCAATCTTGAGGGGGAAAAGCTTGTCATCGCCGAGAGTCCAATAGCAGGCGCCCACTTACGAGGTCGCTTGTCTATTAAGTTGACGACCACTGCCCTATGTTGAAAATAAATAAATACCTCTAAATAAATAGTGTTTATAAAATGTCTATGTGGGTAACACGTACATAGATACGAAATAGTGAATAGTGCGAAATTAAAGACAACGAAGGTTAACTTTTTTAAAATGTCATGTTCAATTCCTTTAGAGGATAAAATGAACTTGTGGATTAGTGGATTACCGGAGTTGCAATTTAACGGGACAGAATTATATTGTACAAACTGTAAAAAGGTGCTTTTGTACAATGGCAAAGCAAACATTAAGAAACGCATTTCCTCAGACAGCCATAAAAAGTGTGTGAGTGGTAATGTTACTGATAGTGACAGGCCAACAAAATTTAACTTAGATTTAGTGAAAATGACAGTTAAGTGTAGTATATCGTGCACAAAATTAGATAATCCACTATTTAGACAATGTTTGCAAAAGTGTGTTACACTAAGAAAAAACATTTATCACAAAAATGTGACAGTATTAAACAAAAAAATTATACTAAACTTTGTGACAAATACGTCTAGATTAGCGTGGATGAAATCACCAATGCTTGCGGCTATAAGGTGGCAAATGTTTTAGTGAGTGCATTGGAAAAAAATTGTTCAATGCGCTGACATCTGATTTCATCTAAAGTAAGTACTAGAAACTACAAATTCTAGTACTATAGCAGATGTAGTTCACTGCACTGTAGTGTAAATTTTTCAGTTATTGGGAAACATTGCTAAGGCAGTAAAATAAAAATCGAAACTGTTTTGAAAAACAATCCCGGATTTCTTATGATGTCAAGGACTGTCTAAATCAAATATGTTTGTGATATGAAAGAATGTAACGCAACTCAATATGTAATCATTTTTAGAGAGCAAATTGGCGTACAATAGCTACTGTTGCAGGGAAACGAAGATAGTGCTTTATAAAAATATTGAGTCGTATTCCTATTTCATTTGGACAGTATAGTCAACCTTTTAAATGGCAAAGAAGTAGACATTTCTACACAAGACATAATCGCTAGTTAAAAATACAGGTATGTTAGTGATATATTCACCAATACTTGCAGCTCTCTTCATAGTAACTTTGAATGTTACTCGCCAAAATAACTACAAGGTAAGATCGTGTCATATATGCATGAAAATTTTACGGGATAACATTGGAATTGATCTGGAGGAAACCCTGTAATTGACGTCATTTATCGCTCCCTTCCGATCTCTATTTATCGGTGAATTTACAATAAGACCTTTTATAATTAATGCGATGACGAACTAATGGAACAAAATATTTTTTAAAACACTTATTTAATGTCTGCGTCAGTCTATTTCCGCTACCAATGTCAATCAGCGGCGCCAAAATGGGCACATTAATGCTCATCTCATATGTGGGCAACCACAATTAAAGCTTAATTTGTATGATAAAAATTTATAAATCATCAAGTAATGTGTGTGGCAACTTTATTTAATCTTCAATTAAGTAAGACTTTAGCACCTTGTATTTAGGTATTACTTTTAAAGTAAATATTTTTAATTTACAAAACAATAATAAATATTAGAAATAATACCTACATAGGTACCAAAGTCGATACCCTCCCCAATTTATTTAATTAGACATTAAATAAATTGGCCAACACACCACTTCTTAATGATTCGCAGGTATAACGAATATTTCTTTTGCTATTTTAATTATTCAAATAAAACGCCCACAAAAAAATACATACATATATTTGGAATATAGAAAACAAAAAGGTCAAGGCGTGGTCAACAAATAATAAACTAGGTACATACAATGCCTGCAAAAGTATACAATCTTCAGAAAATATTATTTTCAACTAATAAGTCTATTTTTAGGGCGCCACCCGCCTTTCTTTTTTCTTCGTTTTATAACAAAGTCTATGAACGTTACTTATTTTAAACGTCTAAAAAACTACACGCACTAAGGCCGTTGAAAGGGGGAAAGAACAAAACTAAAACTCTAGGGGCTTTCTCCACCTCTAGATAGATAGGCATATCAGCCTTTTGATGCAAATTTTAATATTCAAATTTCCAGCTCGCAATCATAACGGAAGCTGATGATTTATTAATTAATAGGTACCTATTTTAACAATAATTTGAAGGAATCCTACCTTCTCACATAGCTTTCCTAGGTCACATACTTCGTAACTCCTTTACCATAACAGCTCAACCAGACAAAATCTTGAACACAATCCCAGCAACGTACACTACTAACTCGCTCAAAGGCCAATTCTAGTCTCCATATAAAAAATAAGATAACGTACTCACAACGTAACAGACCATAGGTCCGCACTCGGCGGTGGCTCGGCATAGAGTCCCGCGTCTTAGTCCAATCGTTCCCCCTTGTCCCCACATAGCGGTGTTCGCGCTGGTGCACTAAAGGTCCAGTGGTCGCACAAATTATCAAAGATTTACAATTTAGTAAAGTCGGTTCTAGAATTTTTAGGTTGACCTCAAACCATATTAGGCAATTAGAATTAAACAAAACGCAAGTTAATTATATCTAAAAAATGGACCGTTACACAGGCCGGTTTCTGGTTTTTGCCTTCATCAGTGCAAAGTAGGTATATACACAACGAGAGCCAGAGGAATTTCAGAATTACTAGTCTCTACATGAAAGCAGGTCACCAATGAATTTAACTCATTGGTAATCTGCTACTACTGGGCAGTCGCAATTATAGCTTAATTACTTCTATTAGTATGATACAAATTTATAAATTACTAAGAAGTGGTGTGGTAGTAAATTTATTTATTCATCAATTAAATAAATTGAGAGGATTTCGACTTTGGTTGCTCTTCAAATATTATTTCTAGTATTTGTTACTATTTTGTAAATTATCTTTTACCCTCTCTATTAGAGTACTTTGGTATCATAATTTTTATTATACCTTTATTAGTACATATTTTTTTACTCACTTTAGGTAAAACGAATCCGTATTAGACAGTTGATATAATGCAAACTAAGACCTTTAACGTAGAAGAGTTATTAAGAGAATATATTGACGCAGCTGTAATATACAATAAATCAGACGATTTAAAGAAAATTACCAACGACACTTGCGGAATATCCAAGAGTACAGAAGTGCAATGCTCTAGGGCAAAGAAGTAGGAAGATAGGTAGCAAACGTTTGTTCTTATGCTACATGAAATGGTGTGCATTATTTATCATAATTATTACGTTTTGATATTTCTATTAAATGGAATTTGTCGTTATATTATTAAGACAAAGGATGTTTCATACGCAGTATGAGATTTTACTCATTACCTTAATTTTGAATATATTTTATTTTTCAAGAATCTTCCTTGTGTAACTTTTTATACAAATACTTGAACATTTCTTACACACATAGTCTATGTGTGCTTTCCAATTCAGTGACATTCACATATATCTAGAAGCTTAGAGTATTTTATTTGTTCAACTGATCTGGGCTCAAGTCTAATAAGAGTGTTAAATATGTATAATTAGTTTCAACAGGACAAAATTGCATCGAACATGTTTTTTTATTCACTATGAGGTTATTAATATTGCAATAATCAGTAAGAAAAAGCAGATTAATTGTAGTTGTTCAGACATTTAATTTAAATTTTGACAGCTTACATGAAACAAGCGACATATCGGCAAAAGCACAGTTTTCAATATCGTTGACATATAAAAAGAATAAGGGCGGACCCAAATTTCGACCTTGGGGAACTCCGATATTATTTCCCTTTTCCCAAGATCGTTTACCATTCAGAAAACTGTTTTCTATTCTGCAAATAGGGTCGTAAAACTTTATTGCACTGACAACGCTGACTATAACACTCAATTTTTCTCAGTAGAATATCATGGTCTACGCAGTCAAATGCCTTCGACAAATCAGTAAATAAAGCCATAACTATTCTTTGTCAACATTTTTATATATTATTTAAATTAAGGTCATTACTGTTTAAATTGTTCAAATTGTTCAGGAACCAATCACTAAAATTCACTCGCTGAACGATGTCCCTTGGCAATATTAGATGTATATGAATTTTGTAGGGGAATAAATAAATGTAGATCATTTATAAATAATGATTACATGTATAATGCAGATTTATATGAAAAAAAACTCTCACTGTGTTGTGGAAAATCCAGTTACAAAAAAATAGATTCTTCATGATAATATATGAAATCTGCAACGTCAAGATGGTGGCTCATTATAATACTGGATATTACTCGAAAAGAGAAGAAGTACAAAATTTGCAATTTTGCACAATATTGCACAAAATCGGCACATGTGATGGATAAAGTTCATATTTCAATATGAGTCGCAAACTTGAAGGATCTTTTTAGAGCAAAATGCACTTCTACACATGTAATCAAACTTATTCTACTAGCAGTTAACTAGCATAGGCATTAGAATTTGGAAATAAGCTAACGCACTCTAAGGATCAAAAATAAAAACCGCTGCCAATTAGTTGTGGATCAAAACTTCCTCACCATAGTAAAACTTGACGTGTGGTGGAATTTATAATAAAAGTAATTTTTGACATTTTAAAAAGGTCACATTTTTTGACGTTTCAAAAGTCATATTTTGACGTTTTAGAAAAGTCACATTAGTGGAATGTCACTAATATTTTTTTTAGACATTGGGACCGATTTTGCTCATCAACGAACTCAATCTCTGCCTTAACCTCTAAACTGTGTGTACCAAATTTGAAAGCTTTATCTCAAAAACTGTAGCAGACACACACACACACAGACACAAAGACAAAACATTTATTCTGTCTGAAATTTTGTGTATCGTCATAATTCGTCGAGATTCGTCCAAAAATGCAATAAAAATTTTCAAAATTTTTTTCACACGAATACATAACTTCCTCACTTTGAGGGGTGAGGAAGTAATTAATAAAAAAATGTTTATTTGAGATTTAAAGAGATGATTGACATAATATGTACTTATTGAACTAAATAATATACATACAGACTGAGTAAAATTCAATTTTAGTATTCTACATTTAACAATGAACGCGAGGAAGAGGACACAATGTTGGTAATTGCAAGTATAAAATAAGGATAGAAACGACCACGCCCTCCGCCAATTGAGAACTGTTTACAAAAAAATATATCAAAGATAAGTATAACATACATTATTTTAAAAAATTACTTTCCCGGCTATTTACTGAACACTGAAATTTCGATTATAAAAATAATAGTATGCGTATTATGTTCAGTACAACTGACTCAATAATTTTATCGGGCGCCTGTTTCTGCATCTCTGCGTCGTCAGCGTGACCTATTCAAAGCCTCGAAAGTAACTGGGAATCTTAGTAATCCTAATGTAATAAACATTAATGGCTTCAGAGAACAGAAAGATTAATATTATGTAAAAAAATTCCTCGTAGGATTAGAGTAATTTAAAACAAATTAGGTATCCTTGATAAAAGTTCTATTCAAAGATGGAATGATATGGAAATATAACCACAATTTTTTTTTGTTTTATTTTCTAACTTACTTATCACATATCATTTAAACAATTAATTTCCCGGCTATTTACGAAACGCTGAAATATGGATTATAAAAAAGATATTATGTACATTATCTTCAGTATGACTTAATATTAGAAGAAGAATTTATATAGAGCATATATGCAATTAGAAGTTAGATATTTTTAGTTTACCACCTACCTTTGAAAATAATGCAAATTATTAATATTTCTAATCTTAGGTGAACTATACAGGCTGTCTACTCTAAGGGGGCCCCTTAAAAAATATTTCGCTTAATATGTGGCGTCGACAAGAAGTTTTAAATGTCAAATCTTCTATTTTTTTGGGAGTTACAATCTACCAAATCAGATTCAAGGCCAACTTTCTGATTTGTAGCGAAAAACCGAAAAAGTGTTAAAATTTCAATAGCTTTTGTAACTTTTATTTTCAGAAATATAAAAAACTTTCTCTAGTGAAATTTGATGGTAAAATGAATATCTCTTAGAATATCTTAACAGATTTTATAAATCTCCGATAGATTTTTTTTGCACTCTCTTTGGACATAGAAAAAGTAGGCTGCTGGTCCAAACAATTTCTTATTTTTTCATCTTTCATACGATATACTACGTGCCCTATTTTATAGAATTTTTTCGCATTTTAAGGAAAAAAAAATATAATTTTCGGAAAACGTTGCCATATTTGTGAAAATAATATTCACATGGCGTGTTGAAGAAAAAATGTAAATACAATGAGTATCCTAACTGAAAAACAGCCATTGACAGAATAAAATAAATATTTAGGATAAACATATTTTCTGGTAAGGTCTACTGAAAATACAAGATGTGCCTTTTTAGTATTATATTATTAAAGAAATTTAAAATCTAATTACGTTTTTTTCTTAAATTGCGAGAAATGCAATAAAAGAAAAAGATAGGTTGAGTAGTGTATCGAACGGAAGAGAAAAAAAATAAGTAATTTTTCTGAACTACAGCCTACTTCGATTGTGACAGTTTTCCTGTGTTTAAAGCAGTTGCAGAAAATCTATTGGCGTTTTTGAAGTCTGTTAACATAGAAAATATAATCATTTTGCCGTCAAATCTCATCAAAAAAGTTTCTTTCTGTACTTTTAAAGGAAAGTTACGAGCAATTGAAATTTTGTCACTTTTAAAACTTAGAGAATTGGCAATGAACCTGTAATTTGAAGTCGCTGACAAGTAGTTCCCAAAAAATAGAACCTTTGATATTAACACTTTTAGTCGACAGCTTATAATAATCGAAATATTTTGAAGTGACCCTCTTATATACAGTGCATAGGATGTTAAGGATATTGGAAAAATCCGACTTGAATACGCCCCTACAATTTTTTTTTGCTTTTAAATATCCACAATAAGAAGTTATGTCTAGTTTCATCGCATTCTGGTTTATTCCAGTTTTCGAATATATACAATTAATTATCATTCTGTAATCAATTGCGTCAAGTGTATTTGAAACGTATTCTATAGAGTTCTTAAACAAATATGGAAGCAAGGTGTCATTTATCACAACCTGATGTCAATGGAGTCACTAATATGCTCCAAGCTGGCTTGCGTCAAGTAGATGTTCCTACAGAATTAGGAGTAATGCCAAAACATCATTAGTAGGCTTTCGAATTGGTTTTTGGGATCTGATTATATACAAGAGCGGTCCAGAGGTGGACGATCCCCGTCTACAACATGGCGACTAGACCCTTATCTTCGAAATAAGAAGAAGGCCTACCCTTTACGCTTCTCAAGTAAGAAGTACCTTACGTGCAACAAATGGGGTTATAGTAAGTGTCTAATCAGAACGCAATAGAGTCAGTAAGTTTGGCCTGTCAAGTCATCCTTCATATCGAGACCCTCAATTAAGTCCAGCTGACCATGCAGTTCGTTTAAGATTCGCAAGGGATAATCAAAACTTGGACAGTGATGGAATGGGGTTCAGTTTTATTCAGCGATGTATCTCGTTTCAGCTTCCACAGCGATAAAAAGGCATCTACCAGCTTGGAGGATGCCAGGGGAAAAATACAGTCAAAGATTTATACAACCCACAGTAGCTTTTAAAGGAGGCAGTGTTATGGTATGAGAGGAATATGTGTTGGAGGACTCACCGATCTGTACATCTGCAGGAGGGCCATAACTGGACAAGCGTATGCCAATAATATTTTCAGTAAAATTGTCACGACTTTTCATTGGTGAAAATTTAATTATTATTGAAGATACACAGAGAAAAACCGTTTTGAAAAATTTTGTACAACGTTGCGCAACAGGTTTTGTTACATTTTCTTAAATAGTTGTAAATTTTCAAAGCACAACATACAAGATAATTACTCCAAATATACACTAATTTATATCAATTGTTCCTGTCTGTCACTTTTTTAAGAATAATTTGGAGTGTAATGTTTTACAATTGGAATAAAATATCACACAGATTTTTTCTGTGTAATGCTCACCCCATCGTACTCAGTATTCAACGTCCTTGAAACTAAAGAAATTTATCACGTTTCTATTGCACTGCGCTTTACTGACTTGATTTCTATTGAACATAATATATGGGATTTATCAGGTAGGGCACATCAAAACCATCAACCGGCTCCAGAAAATAATAGGCAACTGGCAGATATTCTTCTTATTTTATGGGAACGAATCCCCATAAGATGTGATCGACCACATCATCAGAAGCATATTCAGACGTATAATTAAAGTAATTAGAGTGAGGGGTCAGAATACAAGGTATTTATTTAGGACCGTTCTCCACAGTTAAACACTTCATAAACTAAAATTGTTTTTTCTTCAATTTTTTATAACTAAATTATGCAAAAAAGTTAATACAGACGTTGCCTATAACGATTTTTTTTGTTAGTTCAATTTTCTTATGAATGTATCCTTAAACTTTCTGTGAACGGTGTACATATATATAAATATTACACACATTTATTTCACAACCTAAAAATAGTGTGGAGAACTAAATGCAAACCAAATAATAAGCGATATTTTTTTTACAAGCTATCTGAAACAATATAAAAAAAATAACTGACATTAGAAAGGCAGTTAAATTTCAACTTTTTAACTATTAAAAAAAAACGAATTTTTTCAAAGAAAACCCATCAGAGATATGATTTGGCAGTTTATTGGACGCAATGTGTGTTTTACTTCTTTGAATTACTATTTCTTTGATTAGAAAATCACAACGTCTACTTTCTGCTCACTAGTATTTACTGAAGCCGTTAGAGGGCTCTAAGGTCAATCGTGCTTCTTCGATATTCATCTAACTGCTTGTAATCTGGCATTTAATGTTAATAAAATACTCACTAGAAATGACGTTGAAATTAAGTAAAACAATTTTGTTTTGTGCAACAAAGATATTTTTAAAATGACCAGTTTTTTTTAACACTCTAGAGATTTCCTATGTTATTTTGTATGAGATCTAATGTTTTATATAGACATACTAAAAATTAAAAATTTTACAAATACGTGTTTTATGAATTATGATTTATAAAAACTAAGATATCAGATTAATTATAAAGGGCGAGTTAGTTTTTTGTAGCCCGACTATGACAGGTGATAGATCTTTTTTTAAGAAGAAAAGTTCCTATAAACATGGGTGGTAGAACGTTTCGTTTATGAGATACGTTTTTCTTTTAATTCTTCTTTAATATTAAAATCATGATATTACGGCAAAAGACTTGAGTGCAAAATAGTAACATTAAAACCTATCGTTCAAAATTTCCAGTTGCGTAGCTAAACCCAGACAGCACAAGTATGTTCCAAAAAAATGCAGAAAATATATGTTTTCTTAAAATGTTTTCTTAACCGCCTCTCAAGTCACCGAAGTAACTCCCAGGAAATCCTAGGATTCTGTGTTGAATAAAAAGAGACGAGGCCCTACCGTTTATTGTGGAGTCCAAACCACAATTAGGGTATCGACAGATCACTCCCATCTTAATCCGAAACAAATTACCAGTAAAATTTCTAACTTGCTCCTGGATGGATTCGAACCATCGATATTCGATATCAAGTAAATAGCTATAAGCGCTTTACTCACTCGGCTACCATGCCGAGAACCATATAACGAGAAAGTTTAAATAATCTAGAAATGTTTTCACAAAATGCAGTTATATTGTGAGTACGTTCTTGAACATAAAGAAAGGAGTGTTTTAAATGTTTCTAGTATCTACATACAACATTATTCAAAATATTTTCAGTATATTCTGCAAACATAATTTGTTGTAAAATGCAACTATATTTTAAGTATGTTCGAGGGACATAGATTGCAGAGTGTGTTAAACTTTTCTAGAATCTGCATACATTATTCAGAATATTTGTAGTATATTCTGTGGAACATAATTTGTTTCTGGAATAATAAATTCTTCTGGAGGCACAGTGTGGTCCAATTTAAATGAAAGCGTAGATTTTAATCGAAAATATTGCTGGCTGAAGTAATTTAACCAGGAAAATTCAAGAAAGTTGCATTTTGCTCAACGGGCTATCACTCTTGGATTCACATATTTAAAATCAAGCCTTGGTCCCAAATTGCAACCAGCCATAACGCAATTCGAATCCATACGGTTACTTAAATTAAACGCTACTGGTACCTATACAGATTTTTCTACACGAAACCTTGTAACGAAATTGCAAGCCATTTCATTCCAGTTTGTTGTTGTCCATGATGAATTCAGTTTCAGCCAGTCTAGTCGAGATGGCGCCACTGATTTATACTGGAACTGTTGGTTTTGCAGATTTTTGCACTAAATATCTATCTATCTTTATTGCTCATACTCTACTCTCAAATGTCTGTCTCTTTCCAAACTATAACTAAGTTTAGGTGAGAGAACAGAACGAAGCTTCCTTCTTCTTACTAGTGTAGCGTTCTGCTGGAATCCATCTCTAGTTCAACGGTCTGGTAAAATTTATGTGTTTTCTGGTATTATTATTTGATTTTATGATCATCATTATTTAAAAAGTTGCTATATTGATTTAAAGTACCTTTGAGGTAATTTTCATAATAACATTGTACCGTAATTATCTTAATTTACGCCTTGGGCGAATTTGCTTTTCGGTGATCAGTTCACCTTGGTTGTTCTTTGGAACAGCCATCATTAATATTGATTAGTATCAATTTATCGTGCCATGCTGGCAATTTATCTAATATCCCTTTGATATTGCAATAATTTCTTGTGTTAATTTAAACTAACTTTCGGTTATTGTAAATTTTAGATTTACTCGGCAACGGATGTCGCCATTTTGTATCGTAGCTAGTTGTTGTCTGTCTTTGTCTGTTGATGTTTTAGGTCATTAAGCTACGTTGACAGCGCTCTGAACAGTGGTGACTGGTGACATTTGGAGATTGGTACACCTGGTTGGACCAAACCTATTTGTTTATAACCTTTGTGAAAATTATCTAATTTGGTGCATTTGTTTTGTGGTGGATTATTTTATACCAGTGCATATAATTATCAACCAGACCTCAGTAACGTAAGGTTTTTCTAAATTTAAAATATCGAATGCTTATTTGAACGTTTAGTTAGTATTTAATCAGGAACGCTGCTCTAGTGGAGCCTTGCCTAGTTCTCTGGCAAAGATACCTGCCTAGTTATCTGGCGATTGATTAACTTTTGATTATCTACAGTAAACATATAGTCAAGTATATATTTTTATTGAACTTTATCTGCAATTCATTAGAACCTCTCTCCGAGGAACTAATAAATAATTTAATTTAACGTTACCTTTAAGTTGAAAACTATCATATTGTTTTATATTTAGCAAATATTTATTTACGTTATCTTTCTAGTTGTCTGTCTGTATACAGACATTCTAAATTCTATTTTCTTGAAGATTAACTTCTTTTAGTACAAAAATATCTTAACATTTAGTGAATACCTATTTCACTTGTTTATTATCGTAGCTACACCTAGTTTATTTATTGGACTAGTATTTTGTCTATTTAACGTAACTTTTATTGATACTTAAGTTAGTTTTAAGTCTTCAACTTCCTAAAATATTGTAGGACACCGATCCTAGTTTGTTTAGTTTGCAATTTACTCGGTAAATTTGTGTTAACTCATATTTTGTCTACGTAGTTGGACAATTCAAACGTCATAGCTTTTAACTTTATTTTGCGTATAATACTGATCTCATAAAACTCTCCCCTTTTTATGTTAATACCTGGACCAAGAGAAGAGGATAACTGGTGGATCGAACTGATCATTATATACAGGGTGGAGCAGGAAAACGATATTTTACACAACTGGCATTTTTTCTCAAGGGTAACTGCAGTACTGACAGTGGTGAGTCAAATACACCGAACCCATTAAGGGCTTAGCCGTTGGTGGATTCTTCGCTGGACTAACCCCTTGGAAGTTACGTAAGGTCTTCGTCCCCAGTGAAAGTTTTTATTTGGTGGTCAGAAGAAATTTGTTAGAGATCAGTCATTGTATTTATTTGTATTCTCTCAATAACGTCATATTTTATTTTTCACTTTTTTTCTCTTTCACTAATATCATTTTTCTGTGTGGTTAGTTGTTGGTCTTCAACCACAAGTAATTTTTTTTTGACTTGTAAATAATTGTACATATACTAGTCTTGATTATACCTTTTATAAAATAATATCTTTTTTATTCCACTTCCTTACTAACCGAATTCAAGTTTTAACGTTATCTTTACCTTTTAAAGTAAAATTTTAATTATTTGGTACTTGCAAAAGTCCTGGCGCCCAGCCTAGATTTTGGTGATAACTCAAATCAATCTAAGCCCTTATTCACGACCTGCTCACTGAGCTACCGGTCAATAAGTACAACCCCCAGCTTATTGTGTTATGCCAGCAATTGGACGGGGGGTGTTGCAACCTATAGAACTTGAATGTCTATATTTAAATATCTTGTGAAAAAATGTACATTTGTACAACCTCAAGAGATTTTAAGTAATATTTTATAGATTAGTATTTACAGGAATTTATTCACGATTAATATATTTAGTAATAAGAAAACAAAGAAAATTAGAGTTTGCATATATTGAAACTACATAACAAACTATAAAAATGTTTTGTTTTAAATCATTTATGAATTATAACTATTTACTAGATACTCAAGATGTATAATTTTTTTTGAAATGTTGATTATACCCTATTATATGCTACACTAATTCTAATTTGTAGTTTCCAAAAAACCAATCTCAAGTAGTATTTAATTGAAGTACTCGGGTGAAAATACTGGCATCTGATATTTTCTTTAAAAATGACTTTTTGCACGAATACAATGGTAAATACCGCGAGAAAGCGATTTCTTCTCAAAATTTCTCTTTATAGCAACATACGACATCACAACACTTGTAAAAAAGTTATGGCAACTGACGTAATAATGTTAACTACAGCAGCTATCTTTCAAATGCAATTTGTTTCTATTAATAAAAATTCAACTACATGAATTAATTGAACAAAAGCTGTCAAAACCAATCGAAAATCTAAAGAAAACTATATAAACCTGAAAAAATCTTCATGTTCCTCGCTTGATACCTCGTCGTGATGGTCACATTCAATTTCACTCAAATTAAAGGTTTCACTTTCAAGTAAACTCAAATTGTTCAGAGTTTCTTTTCTATGAAAATTTGAGGAACACCTTTTCTTCATTATATTAACTACTTTCTAACTTTAACCTAACAGTGACAGGTTTAAACCTAGATTAAAATACACAGCTGAAAAGAAAGTTGCAGCAAAGCTGTAAAACTATATAAATTAACAAATACTTACAGGTCTATGAGTTGAACACACACAAATCAAAAAAAAAAACAAATCAGCACAAGATGAGGTATTGTTGAAAATATAATTCTCAAATCACATCACATCAATCCTATCACTTTTCATGACACATTTGACAGAAAATTATCTCATCGGAAGTGCATGTTCACGTAACAGTAATTTAAGTAATGTTAAAGGTATTGGCAGCAATATTTCAATTCTTGATTTTCTTAATTTATCATTTCAACAGAATTATTATTGCGTATTTATAATTAGTTTTCGTAAACTCCTCTATATTTATTTGCTGCAAATATGATCTATGAACAGTGAACACAGTTCCGACGAGGCCAGCAGGTAATCTTTCGACATCATTGGTGCAATAATTTAAATATGATATATTTATTGTCATGAACATAATTTCAACAAATACGAAGTGCCAGTTATGCTCATTTATTTTACATAAATATCTTCCATATCGCCGGTAAAAGTGAGTTTGTATTTTTCATCGAAAATAGAACATTTACAGTGCTAATGCCCCCCATGCGTGCAAAACCTCGTATTTCATGTCAAGTATGGGTAAATTAGAAAGTTTTTGCCTTCACCGTAAAATTAGTTACCACTTCAATTATTAAGTCACTAACTTTCACTAACGACATATAATTTAGGCATAATTTTTGTACTCGCAAAAACTAAACCAGAATATTCTTGGAATATTTGTATTACATATTTTCAAAATATTAGTAAGAGAATGCCCTAATAATAATCTCGTTGAAAATAAAATGGTTTAGGAATATTCTCAGAATATTCAAATATTGGAATATTGTTATTTTTTGTGTGAATACTCTCAGAACCATTTCTGCTGTTTGGGAAGGGGCACCTATTGCAACAAATAATCACCCACTGGAATTTTTAAATTTTTTCCTCAAACATGTAGAAGAACATTCAGTTTTGTTTTAAAAAGACCCACTCGTCATAAGTCGATAAGATGCAGTGTATTTAAGGTAAATAGAGATAATTGCAACAAGCTGGAAATTTCTTTAATACTAGGTATTTTAAATTTAATGTAAATTGTAAAAAACATAAAACAACTAACAATAATTATAATAACAAATAAGTCCAATAACAATTTAAAGTAAATTCTCAAAATGTTGTTCAATGCACAATTCACACCGATGTGTCACACTCATTTCTAATGCGATTAATAAGTTCCTCCCTTGTTTCAATATGAGTCACATAACCTTTCTTTTAAAAATCTCCACACAAAAAAGTTTAAGGAAATTAGATCTGAGGATCGTGTTGGACAGGTAACTGGTCCTCCACAACCGATTCATCTATCTGAAAACTGGTTGTGCAACCAATTCCTTACAATTCTCCCAAAATAAGTTGGGCACCCATCAAGATGGAGCCAAGCCATTCTTTTTAAATTTTTCGGAATTCCTTTCCACATATTGACGTGCTCTACTTGTATAAGAATTGCAAACAATTTTCGGCATACGCGATGGTAAAAAATTGGATCTAAAACAGATTGTTATAAATTCCAGTTCAAAAGTTTATACTGAATTACGTAGTGTTGAAAATTTCTTAGTTGAAGGGCTTGAGGATTTTCATATGTCCACACGTGTTGATTATGAAAATTTATAAACTCCACAACGAGTCCTCATCGGTCCGCAATATGTTAGACAAAAAACATACGGAGACTTGTAAATAATCTGGATGATAATATTGATAATTTAGAGTTCCATTAAGTGGTACATTTTTTAATAAAACATTAATGTACATTTACATTTTGCTTTACAAATATAAAAAATAGATGACATGTTTCTTATTAAACTCGTATATCTAACATGATGTATTTTAAAAGTTAAATAAAATGGTATAAAATCTTAAATCTAAATTTTTGTTAATTACTTAATATGCCTTTCAAAGTGCAGTGATAAAAATAAAGTTTCATAAATTAAGATTTCAGAAAGTCATAAAAAATTAAGCTAAATTTGTGCGGTCAATAAACCTTCATCAATAGATCACAATATTGTCTGTTACATTTAATAAGGTCAAAGTTCAACTTATCCAAATTGGAAGATGGATTGGTGTAATCTTATTTGTAGCAATAGATCAAGTTAACCTTATTTTTCTTGTCAAATAGTAACTGGAAAATTTTGTATGATAACTGTAAAATATTTAAATTAGCTGAATAATATTACATTAGAAAGAAACGGAGGTATTTATGAATATTATGAATATCCTAATTTTATTGCAGTATTGATGTGTCAACAGAATTAGCACACTTGAAACTGCCAAATGAAATTTTTAGTCACTAATGTGTTCAGCGGTGTTGAATTAGACGGAAATACATCTCCTAACAGTTTTACATTTCTTGTAAAAAACGTTTTAGCTGTTATATTTAAATTTTCGCTGTAAGAAAAATGTTGCTTGGTTCTCTTTTTCATATAGTAGCCACTATGTTTTACATCGTTCTATGATTGTATCACCAATCATGCTACGTTCATGAAATAAGCCGTGGACCGACTACACTATTTATCAGGTTGTAACATATAATACATAAAACATAACACCTTTACATTCATTTGTTATACAGATCGAGCCAGACCACTGGATACACTAATAGTGGTATGCGTAGTTTATAGTCAGGGTGCTTGTTGGGAGGAGCATACGAGATAAAACAGAAAAGCAGATTTCAGTATCGCTAAAGCGAAAACGTCTGCCACAGAGAATAACAAAAGAGGCACCCACGAGCCACCAGAGCCATGCCATCGGCTAGCCATGCGGGCCTCCCATATTCCAAGTGGAAACACCGTATTTCTGCTTTTCATTTATTTATTACAATAAATGAGTATATCATGTAAAGCCTGCTGGCTATATATATATATATATATATATATATATATATATATATATATATATATATATATATATATATATATATACATTATGTGTTTGTTATTAATAATTTATTTGTTGTAATGAGCACAAAATGTCCGTGCCTCAGTTAAGTTATGAAATGTATATAAATTTTAATAAATGTTTTAAATTGGAATCGGAATTGTAGTAGAGTGTTGCTCGTTCATTTAAAGAAATATTTGCGTATTAATGTATTTACTAAAAATACCTGAATATTTCACAATTTCAGTGTTCCTTCTGAGACGCCACAGATGTAAAGCACTAAAATTATGAAAAATATCATAACAGCACACGATCAAATATTGATTTTTTTTTGACATAAGAAGTAATTCTAAAAACATAAATTAATATTCTCATAAATAATAAAGAAAAATAATGCCAACTTTAAAAAAATAAAATAACACGAAAATAAATAAACAAATAATTCAAATTAGATGCTCAAAAAGACTTCATTCTTGCGCAAGGCAATATGCTAACCTACTATAAAAGCCCCTTCTGACATTCGCGTTGCGATAGCTCTAAATTGCTGGCAACAAATGTGCGACTGTAAACTGCGCATACCGCTAATCGTGTATCTAGTAGTCTGGTTGGATCGGTATGTGAATTTTCGTGGATCGTTATTTAATACAGTCTATCTTTGGCGAATATATTTAGTTTTACACTGAGGATGTTCTTGTCTTCTTTCCAATATTTTGAAATTGGAGTAATTTGTAAGGTAAAGAAATATACTGAAATAATTTTTTCTTATTTTGGTTTAAAGCATTTTAATATTTAAAAATCTTTTACTAATGTAGTTTTGGTCACTTCAATAATTTGTCAAGATTATGATATTTATATATTGACAAGATATTTATCAGAAAATTTCAAATAACGCAAACGGAGGTCAGGTAGAATATAAATGACGTCATTCCAATCTTGTCAGCTCATTAGCTAAATGGAACTATCCCTGGGTAATTTCTTGAGACCCAGCAGCTTTTACATTTTTAATTTCAGGAGGTTTAATAATTTAATGTAAAACTAAGCCGTTTTCTGTCGAGAAAATGTTGCTTCAAATAGAAGAATTATTAATGTTACTTTATTATCACATGAAGTACAGGGTGGTTGCTATACATTTTTTCAAGGCTGCTGGTTCAAATCATAGAAAAAGTGTCTGTTTTGACGAAACATTCTATATGTTATAGGTATTAAAAGAACAATTCAAGGATAATACAACTATGTAAGATACTACGTCATATAATTATTTATTTATTCAACTATTTGCGAGGTATGCCTAATTAAAATAGATGAAACCTGCAACGGATTGCACGGTTCAAAATTTTTCAATACAGAAATGTTTCGCTAATTTACTATGTTCATTTTTAGACTTTATTTGGTATATTTACAAAAACTGTTTACAAATTTTAATGGCAGATGAAAATATTTGGACATGTATTTCCAGCATGATGATGCTCCATCCCATTTTAGACTAATTGTGAGTAATCTTTTAATGAGAATTTTTCCAAATATGTAGATAGGTCGAGGTGGACCTCATCATCAGCCCCAAGGTTATCAGATTTCAATCCAATTGCTTATTATCCTTCGGGACGTTTAAAATCAAAGGTGTATGATGTAGGGGTTAATAGTAGAGAAGAACCTTTGGAACATATTAATAATGCTTGTGAATAAATAATAAATAATCCTGATGTAATTATAAATGCAATTAGACATACTATTACCAGGGCAAGAAAAATATATTCAACAGGTAGTCACTTTGAACATTATTGTAGTTTTGTATTTACTATAATAGTTTCATTATTTATTATTATCTTATATTCTAATTTATGTGGTGTGTTTTATGTGTTTTAATATACAGGATGTTTAAATGTCGACTAGTAAAATGAAGTAATATTTTCGTTTACGTCCGGACCTATACCTTGTTTTTTAAAACCTTTTATGGTATTAAACCAACCTAGTACAGAAGTTTTAGAATTCTCATTACTACATTAAATATTTTTGTTAATTAAACACCAAAATAAATGTTCCAAGTTTTAACTGTCCCGAATTTTCACGAAATTGAATGTTTTTTACTCTATTTTCAAATATTGAAACAGATCTACAGACTTATGCTATATAGAATGTTCTTTTGAGAATTTTACCAAGTAATATAAATGAAATATACGAACCAAGTAAGAACCGATTATACAAAGTGGTTCAGAAATCAAAAGTTAAAGAGAGATTTGGCCGAAATCAATAGCCAAAATCCATAAAACGTCCTGTATCTCAGTCACCAAGGGCGATAGACACCTGAATGATGGGTGATTTGGAACCGCCTCTATTCACAGGTATCATTAGGTTCATATGTACATTTAGCTTTAAAACACCCTGTATATTATGGACCTATTTTATTTGCTGTTTGGTTATATTTAAATCAAACTAACAAATCATAAAATTTGGTAACAGTACCAGTATTTTTTATAATTTGCATAAAATGTTTATTCGATATTTTATATTTTAAAAATCCTCAAATATGACAGCGAATGCAATTTAAAAGTATTTATTGCGTTAAAATTGCACGTTGCAGTTTAAAACTTAACTTGACGCACAAAATAAATGTGTTAAAAGATTTTGCCTTTACAAAAAAACTTTTCCTTGAACTTTTTTGTGTATAGAACTAAACCAATACTTTTTTCTAAAGACAAATTGAGTCATAATGTACCGTGTTACAGATTAACTAATTCCCAGTGTTCAATAAACTTAACAGCCTCCCATCTGTCCAGGTAATGTGCAATAAAATCACAAAATGTGTTGTTTAGAACAAACGAGTGTTAAAACTGGAGACGTAACTCGTAAACCTAAATCTCATTTGTTCGCCTTCAGATTCACTGATCGAGCTGGCATTCTTTATTGTAAAGAGTTTTAAACTAAATATGTGCTGTGTTTCAGAGTTGCGTTGTGTATAATCAATTTACGTGGTTTATTCATTGTTCCATTTCCTTATAAAATTTTTGATTAATTTTGGATTTTTGAAATAGAAAACATGTTTTAAATTTTTTTACATCAACGATTTTAAACAGCCGTCAATTTTTGTATAATCAAAAACATAGACAATATAGCAAAACAGTGAAAAATAAACTGATTGAATAATTTGATATGAGCCTTTATGGAAATAAGAAAACTGATATTGGTTTTCTTAGGAAGGTGTGACACAAATTATAAGATTAAGTAATAAATAAATTATAAAATGAAACTAAAATATCATAATTATTGTTTTGAATCCCCAAACACGCAGAATAAATTGAGAGCATGAATGAAATGCAGATTAAAAATGTTGTGGTTAGGGGGGACTGGACACAAAACAATGTGAAGGAACGGAATCAAAGACAAATAACTACAAAAATAATTGGAAGTAAAAGGGCACTTGGAAGACCAAAACTTAGGATCAAATACAGAAGACCTAGAGAAATTCAGATTAGACAAGAGATAAGGGGGGCTGGATAAATTTACCCTCCTAGAGATTTGCAGATAAAGCTAATGATATGAATTTATTCTCCTCTCTTCACTTCTCTTCTCTTCTCTTCTCTTCTCTTCTCTTCTCTTCTCTTCTCTTCTCTTCTCTTCTCTTCTCTTCTCTTCTCTTCTCTTCTCTTCTCGTCTCTTCTCTTCTCTTCTCTTCTCTTCCTCTTCTCTTCTCTTCTCTTCTCTCTCTCTTCTCTTCTCTTCTCTTCTCTTCTCTTCTCTTCTCTTCTCTTCTCTTCTCTTCTCTTCTCTTCTCTTCTCTTCTCTTCTCTTCTCTTCTCTTCTCTTCTCTTCTCTTCTCTTCTCTTCTCTTCTCTTCTCTTCTCTTCTCTTCTCTCCCTCTCCTCTCCTCTCCTCTCCTCTCCTCTCCTCTCCTCTTCTCTTCTCTTCTCTTCTCTTCTCTTCTCTTTCTCTTCTCTTCTCTTCTCTTTCTCATATTTTTTTTTTCTTTCCTCTATTCTCTTCATTATTAGGCAGATAATCTTAAACTCGATAAATTTTCTGAAATTCTGGGAGGAGTATCATCTGGCTGTGATCTTAGAAAGAATTGATGCCAATAAATTTTTGTCTTGGTCATTCTGAAATTAACCTTTAAATTCTTGAAAATAAGATTCACCAAATTTAAATATTGTGGTTTGATAAATAGAAAGTCTAGTCAGCTACATGGAATAACGATATCACAATATTTTCTTCATACTTAAAAAGTTATCAATTACTGACACGGTTTGTCAATGATTATAAATTTTTGCTTCCTATAATCATCAAAATTAAGTCGAGCATTTATTTTCAATGACAAACTTTACAGCATAATGTGTGTCCAATTGCAAATAAAGTTAATAAAATTAAAATCATGAAGATTGCGAAATTCATTGCATCTATTGATTCTTGCATTTATAATTATCAAAGCAGTTAATTGATTAAAATATTCCTAAATATTGCATAACACAAAAATCCAGAAGCAGAAGCTGTGCGGCAGGGGATTACACTAAACGATGGCACACAACAGTTTCCTCCAACATCTGTATTTTCCGAAACTGGAATTGACCTCCTTTGAAACACACTAGATAAGGATTTATTGAATTTACTGAATAGTAAAATAAAGAATATTTGTCTTCCCCGGACACCCGCGTCCAAGGACAAATCCAAAAAATAAAAAAAGAAGTTATCAAATGTATCATTAATATTAAGTTAATACTATTATTATTAAGAGAGGAGGATGTACGCACCGTTTTGAACATTGAGCCAAACTGGGTGTTCTGTCTACATAATTATCTGTTCTATTATAAAGTTTACTTAAATTTATAAAGGGAATATGATTTGTTTTACCTAAAAGTCAGCCACTTGTGAAGATCTCAGTCATGCACTTATGCTTAGCAATCTCCATGACACAATGATGAGATTAAAATCATCAACAACGCGAAGTAATCTATCAATTACATGGCTGTGCTTAGTAATTGAACAGTAACAACAGTAACTTTATATGATAAGGGTATGTCACAAAAAAATCGAAACTCATTATTGTTATTGCTCTTATTATTTATTTTTGGTATTATTGTTATTAAATTAAAGGTTTATTAATACTTCGGCAAAAAAATGAATTAACTGATCTCTAGTCAAGCATAGGTCGAGGATTAAATAAATTAAATATTGTGTTAAGTGACTTAAAAAATGATATTATTTAGAACCAACCAGAAAATACAAATTCTGCTTGTTCATGAAAAATGTACATATTCCAACATTCGTATAACACCAACATTTTTGGGATGAAACAATAGAACCTGCAGTCTCTTTAAGATCGAAATAAAATTGCTTTCGTATCTTGCACACTACTGGGTAATAAAAAAATTTAATTGCAAATTAATTATACTGGAATTTGAAAATACAGCAATTTCATTTCTAATTTCATTGCGCTGTTAGTCATGTTTGGTATTCAGAAATGTTTTGAAGTCTGTAGTTTATGAAAATGACTGTTTTATGTGTAAGAATCCTCTTAGTGAAGGCGATTTATTGACAGTAAATGCGATAGGCGTGAAATCATTTTTCGATAGAAGTATTGCAAGAGGAGAAAAGGACCACGTGCAATATTTTCACTATGTTTCTCAGATAAAAATTATCACCGCGTGCCACAAACATTATTCTTGTCGAAGAAAAGGGTTATTCGCTGTCGGAGCAGTAGTTTTTCGTCATTGTCGATGTCATCTTCTTCGCACCGAACACCGTCGCCGGATTGGAAAAAAAATTCTATACGCGGATAGGGGAAGAGTACAACTTCTTTACTAACCTTTCTGTACAATTTGGTTATGAAAAATCGAGGAAAAAACAGTTTATGAAGTATTTTGCCGTAGTGAACCAGCATCTGGTATTCTGGCCCCTCCCTTTAATTACTTCTAGTATACGTTTGGACATGCTTCTGATGATGAGTTCGATCACGTCTTGTGGGATCTGCGCCTATAAAATAGGAAGAATATCAGTTGCCTAATATTCTGTGAAGCCGATTGATGGTTTTGAAGTGACCCACCCAATAAATCTCAGACATGTTTAAGGAGATTTCAGTCAGAAGAACGGGATGGAAGAGGAACGTGACCAATTCCGCGAATTTCAAGGACGTTGAATACTTACTGAGTACAATGGGGCGAATATTATCATCGATAATAATAAAATTTTCACCAACTGTAGCTTGAAAAGTCGTCACAATGTTACTGACAATATCATTGGCATATATTTGTCCAATCAAGGTCCTCCTGCAGATCGGTGCAGCCTCTAACACATAGTCTTCCTCATTCATAACACTGCCTCTTCTAAATATTACTTTCTGTTGGATAAATCTTTGGCTGTATCTCTCCCCTGACATCCTCCAAATTCTTGGACGTCTACTATTGCTCTAAAAACGGAAACGGGACTCATCGCCGAATAATAATAATAACAATTATAATGCCTTTATTTACCATAATATTACATAGATAGGGGAATAAACATTTTTTTATAGAATATAGAAAATGGCGAAATTCATTTATAAGGAAACTAAAGTGCTCTTCCACTTAACCAGCTTACATTAATTAATTAATATAAAGACAATAAGTGAGCATATTATATTTCAGTCATGAAAGTTTCGAATTTTGCAAAAAAAAAGAAAGACAAGTAAACAAGTACATCCTAAATGATCATTTGTAGGCTAAAAAATAAAACTGAACTCCATTCAATATCCCAATTTTGATGATCTCTTGCCCACCTTGAACTGAATGTATGGTTGGCTGAACTTAACCGATGGGCTCCATATGCAGAATGACTTGACAGGCTTCCTGAATCTATTTCGTAGCTTTGAAAAAAAAAGTCTTCTAAAAATGTTTTCTTAACCGCCTCTTAAGTCACCGAAGTAACTTCCAGAGAATCCTAGAATTTTGTGTTGAGTAACGAGACACGAGGCTCTACAGTTTATTGTGGAGTCCGAACCACATCTAGGGCATCAACAGTTCTCTCCCATATTAATCCGAAACAAATTACAAATAAAATTTCCAACTTGCTTTGGGATGGATTCTAACCATCGATATTCGATACCAATTTCAATTTAAATCTTTTATTACCTAACCTACCTACCTAATGACTAACTTATATTAGGGTTATTCCATTTATAATATTTATAATAATAAAATAAACAAAATATGACAATGTGGTGTTGTCTTAAAACTATGTACATAGTGTGTACCACCACGACGACAATCCCGTCTTGCTTTAGGTATGTCGACGTGGCTGACCAGTGTTTGGCCCACATCATCGCATGACCTTATGTTTGTTACCGGTGTTGGCTGGCATTCTCCTGTAAATAATGAAATGCATTTATGTAGCAATGTTGTAACGAAATGTTTGCACATCCCGTACTGTTTGTCTTTTGGGTTTTTGCTTATATATAAAAGTGATATACGCCCTGTATATCACTTTTACCTTTATTGTCAATCAAATAAATTGCCAACAGCCGCGATAGTTATAGAGCGCATCTATCTTCGAGCAACACACACTTGCACCCGAGGTTTTTTTGAGGCTTTGGTTTTCCAAGCCACGCAAGGTTAAAAGGAGGTATTCACGTCTCGACTGTTCAAGTAAGTGATTGATTCTTAATAATATTGAATCGCTCTCTCTGCTAAATCAGATTGAAATAATAATATTTTAAATGCTTTCTGCTTAATAATTGAGGTAGAGGTTAGTTATTTTAAAATAATTATCGTAGCGTAACCATAAGGTTACAAATTTGGGCTAATCGTTGTGCGTAGTTAGCAGTTACCTTTTTTTTGCTTGTTTTTTTGAGATACCTGTTTTTTTTTTTCGGCCCTGATTAAATAGGAAATTTTGTGAAAACGATACTGTTTCGTTTTTTGTATGGTTTTAGGTAACCAGGATACTACCGGACTAATAAGAGCTGCACAAATGTCTAAAATCCCAAGGAATCCTGGAAGTGCTCCACCAAGCTAGGGTTTTCCAGTATTTGTCCTGGCTTTCGCTGGGAAGGAAGTCTGCCTAAGGATAGGTCCTATTACACTCTAGGTAAGTGATCAAGTTTTAATAATTTGTTGCTTACATTAAATACGATCACATACCTAGGGTGTGGCAGCTTTCTATCTGCGATAGTTTGTGCAACTCTCAGATTGAGTAGTATACAGTTAGTAGTATACAATTTTATTTTTTTATCTTATTGCTACCTTAATTATTAGTTTTTTGGTGTCCTTTTGAAGACAGAAAAAAGCGATTTTTTTTGTTTTTGTGAGAACAGTCCAAATTGGAATCAATTTGCGGGAGAAATTAGAACTGTGCCCTTCAGGAACTTATTCTATTTTTTTATCTAAAAAGATTTATCGTAATTTTTTTATATTACGTTTTCTTATTATTTTTTATCTTTTGCTAAATTGTACCCTTCAGGCACTTTTCTTCTTAAATATTTATTCATAGCAGTATAAAGTTAATTATCAATTTTTTTTGTTTTTTTGGTCAAGCATTCAAATAGCTGAATTTTTTTATAAACTCATTTCGACAATCATAACTTTCTAAATTCAATTTATTCAGTCAGATAATTTTGCTTTCCGTGTTGTAATCTTTCAATTCACTAATTATTTTTCATAATTATTTTTTTATAAACATTTAATTAGTCAAACTGCATAGCCTGATTTTTTTTTTTTTTGATTTTTTGCTTTCATAGTGTGCTTTTGCGTCTGTAATAATTTGCTCAGGCTACCTTCAGTAGTCCTGGTAGTTAATTTTTTATTAATTTTTTTGTAACACTGGTCTTACATTCTCTCCACTTTGTTGAACCACTTGTGAAATTAGATAACGTGGAGGAGTGCTGTTAGTGATCTCGATATTAGGACGACCCATCAGGCAAGGGTTATTCCACCACGTCGTAACCCGAGTACTCGAGAGATATTCACCCGAAAACCTCACCGTCGCGTCGTCAGTCTGTCTGGTTCCAACAGTTGATCAACAACAAAGTTACGTAAGAACCTTCCATTGGTATCAAAATTTTTTGGTCAGAAGAAGTAATGTTGTTATTGAACACAAATGACCAGCAGTCATTTGTGTTCAATTTTTAATTAAAAATCACCTTAATTCATTCATTTTTTTATAAGTAGGTACATTCATCAAATTTAAATTGTTTTCTGATTTTAGATCGTTAACTAAATTCTTAAATGTTTATTGTTTATTGTCCATTTACACTTGTTAAATAAATTGTTATTATTTTTGAATTGTTGTTTAATTATTCGTCCTTTTTTGTGTGTGCAAAAATATAAAAGTTTTAGAGTTTTTTGGTAGCTGTTTTGCTATTCTATTTTTTCGTATTTTCTATTAAATAAAAAATACGTGGTGCCTTTATTAGTTATTGGTAGCAATTATAACTATCCCATTAAAATCAATTACAATTTTAATATTAAAATCATTAACATTCGATTTAAATAATTAATATTCAATATTAGAATCCATACCCTCTGATTGAGCTTACCGAGGTACTGTTTCAACTATTCATTTTATTGTTTGCCAAATTGCAATAGAAAGGGTGGTTATAATGTAAAATACTTAAACTTAATTTAGATATTAAACAAAAACAAGTATATTAGTGCAACACAGGAAAAAATTAAACAAAAAACCCGCTTAAAATAATTAAAAGGGTGTAGATTGGGAAGTGGTAAAGGAATGGCGTCGTGACTACCTCAGGGTAGGGAGCTTGAGGGGTGGAGGTGTGTGAGGAAATTAGATTATAGGAGGTTACAGTCGCTTTGTGTGTGTGACGTACGTGTTAGTCAGGATATAGGAAATGTAGGAGGAGGTTTTCATGAATCAGGCGGTGTGTGTGAGAAAGGTTGTGGTGGTGACGGATATGTTTCTGGTTAGGAGAGAATACTGAATGTTGGATAAGAGGAATCTTTGTGCAGTTTCGGTAATGTAATCACGGATGCGGAGAATTTTAGCGTTATTGTAAAGTTCGTCGATTTTTATGAATCGGATGGCGTTTATCATCAGTTGTAGAAGTTTGTTCTGCGTTACCTGTATACGTTTGTATTGAGTATCGGACATCCGGCTCCAGGCAACGCAGCCGTATGTCATTGTTGGTCTTATTACTTTCTTGTATAGGAGAAGTTTGTTGTCAGTACTTAGGCGTGACCGTCGGTTCCCTAATGGATATAATTTATTTACACTAATATAGGCCTTAATAATGGCTTAAGTTTTATATTGTTTAAACGAAAATATTTTATCTATGTGCATGTCAAGATACTTGTCAACATACTTCTCCGTTATCGTCTTGTCGTTTACTTTAAGTGGTGTAAAAGTTTTAATGTTTGTGATTTTTTTGTAAATATTGTTGCCTCAGTTTTCGTCTCGTTGATTTTAATTTTCCAGTTATTGTAATACGTCACAAGCCTGTCTATATGGTACCGCAACGTGATAGTTGCAGTTTGAACGTCGTATGATTGTGCGTATATGGTCGTGTCGTCTGCGTACGTAATTGTCTGTGTCAGGGGATGAGTGAAGATATCAGTCAAGTATAGATTAAACAGCGTGGGGAGAGCACTGTCCCCTGCGGCACTCCCCCCAGAATGTGATGTTTTTTCAGAGCAAGTGTGGTTTATTTTGACTGTGAAAGATCTGTTAGTTAGACATGATTTTATTAATGTTAAGAAGTATATGGGAAAGTTGGGTTTAAATTGTAGTTTATGCAGGAGGCCTCCATGCCAGACAGTGTCGAAGGTTTTTTCAATGTTCAATAGAACCATTTTGTGTGACATGCCACTTTGGCATCCTTCAGTACAGTAGCGGTACTTTGAACTTTTTATTACGGTAACGGTTTCAAGCGCCATTTCCTGTTTTAATGTGTAGGAACACCACTTTATTCTATTAGCGGTATGATAGAGGTTAGGGTAATGCAGTGAAAAAACGGAATGCCAGGCGGTCTATGTGTGAAGTTGTCATTTTCGTAGCAATGGACAACTTCACCTTACCTGCCAGAAATGATTCTCGGAGTACCAACAAATTATTACTTATATCTTTGTTTTAAATAAAAGACAGAAGTTCAACTTCACTTGCTCTATTTATTTAAGACTGTTTCACACATAAAAAAATAAGCAAATATATACACAACCGTTGTGTTGTAATACAATGTAAATATTAACCTATATTACAAGTAAGCAACCAAGAAACCTAGCAAGAGGTTATGAAAATGCCACGTGATCGATGATGTTGTATCAAGTACAGCTAAGTTATGGAAGCTATTACTACAGTATTACTATCAACTGTTTACTACAAGCATCTACACAAGCAAGCAAGCAATGATTCAAAATAAAGCAAGGGTACGGCAACTACTACTACTGGTAGCTATAGCAAAGCGGTCAATGAAGCAGTATTATTGTAAGCGGTAGGTAAAGCAATATAGTTAGTGATAAATGGTTACGGAGTACTAACAAGACACAAGTGCAGGAGGTCAGTATAGGCGGTATATTTAACTGTATAATTGCGAGCGTACTATAATTTAAGATTAGCACCTCATATCCCTGATTTGGGGTTTATTGACTACGTGTATTGCATTTACCTAGTAAGATCTTATTCACACACAAAGAATTAGAATCTTACTGGTAGTGAAACTATGACTGAGACGGAACTTTATCCACACACGAGGCATTAAAGTTCTATCTTTACGTCGGATACAACAGACAATGACAACCGAATATTCCCGTTGTTCTTCTAATTCTATAGCACTGTAATTCAGTTCACTGACTCGTATGTTAGTATAAACTGTCCCTTAAACTAACTAGACCAGAGATATGCGTGGATGCATGAACGTTAACGCTTGGTAATTACTTATACTTTAGGGCGATAGGTTATCACATCAACTTCAAGCTTATCTTCTCTACAATTTAAATTCAGTGAACACTGGACGAACTGGTTAGTACCTGATTTCCGGGGCACGGCGTGAGATTCTATCTACACACGAGGTATTAAAATCTCACGTATGCCACTCCGCGTTTATCTAGTAAAGTTCTATCCACACACGAAGTATTAAAACCTTACTGGTAGCGAAACTATGGCTGAGATGGAACTCTATCCACACACGAGGCATTAGCGTTATGTCTCTACCTCATCTACAACAAATGATAATCGCGGTTTCTCGATGTTAGCGGTTAAATAGATAACCCTACTTGTATCAATGAATCCGTGAATTTCCTAAATATCAATGGTTTATTCGGACAACAGGCACTTCGAACAAAATAACATAACAGTACATTCGTATACAAACGGTAAATTCAGACACAAATGGTAAATGAGAGAAATGCAAAATAAAAACAGTAAAATGGTCAAAGAATTTCCCTACCACTATCGGATTGCGGAGTGCACTGGAAATATAGACGAGTCGAGAAAGGCGCAGGCAAGTCGAAGACATGTGATTCTTTCACGCGGTGGCATTCAGTTTATACACCAAAACCCGTCATAGAATTGCGGGGATCTGTGCAACGCGCAAGCGGATCGACTGCTGTCCGTGGCAAACGTTATTTTAGCTTATCACGGCGTATCATATTTAAATAAATTCCCTGCGTTAATTCATATAAACAAATGTTTATAAAATATTTCAAGGCTGGGAATCGCTTTTTCATAATTTTTAAACTATATTTCCGAAAAGAAATAATTTAAAACGGCCAAGTATTAATTTATTCGGTAAATTATTAAACAACTAGAAACGCATTTCATTACTATCAATAAATGATTTCAACTTGCTTGAAAATCGAATTAACTTAAATTAAACTACTTTCCTCTTACTTGTTTGAGTCCAAATACAGTAAACGATTTATCATTAGAATATTAAACAAGCTAAGATTACCCTGAAAAGAAACCGGTTTGAAACAATTATGTTAGAGAAAAAATGGTTATTTCAAATACTGAACTTGTAAAAATAAATTTAACTTTGGTTCCAAATGGTCTTAAAAGAAATAATAACTAAAGTTATTGTATACAGGGTGTACCAAAGTGAACGAAAACAACATTTAGGTCTGATCTCAATGAAAGCTAGTAACGGAAAAAGCACTTCGTTACAAGTTCAAAACTGATATGGGCCTGTAGATATTCGATACCGCGTATATAGCTATAAGCGCATACGTAGTGATTCGACACTTACTGTAACCCCATGTTCTGCACGTAAGATGCTTCTTATTTGAGAAGCGGTGGATTGTAAGTCGATGTTAAAGGTCGAGGTCGACGACTTCTTGTACAGTATTAGTTTCAAAAAACCGATTTCAGTTTGAGTAACTCCTAATTACAGTGGACCTGTTGGCATCAGGTTGTGATAAATGATGCCTTACTTCCATATTTGTTCAAAAACTCCAACATCTTTCAAACACACTTGACCACAATGATAATTAATTGTATCTATTCTCTTTTTTATTCTTAACATCTGAAAACCATGCAGAGGCATACACACGGAAAAAATTTTGCAGGGATATATTCTGTGTAACTTTTCCAATATCATTAACTTTCTGTGCACAGTGTGTTAATAATGTGAAGATATTACTCTACAAATTTCTAAATACTAATTTTGTCCTAATCATAACAATATTTTAACCATTCTTACTTAGATATATTATGAATATAGATTTTTTAAGTGAAATGAAAGGACTATATTATTATATAATTTTCTTCAACTTTTTTATTTGGATTATATATGCTGAATAAACTGATGTCAAACACCAATCATCAATGAATAATTTTAAAAGCGATCGTATCAGTTAGACTAATTACTATTTAATATTCACAAAATAAGTAAATTAGCAAAGCGCAGAGCTTTAGGGGGTATACGAATTTATACATAATTATGTCTACAGGCAGTTAAAACCCGATTCTTGTATGCGGCCCTATTATTATGATGGCATTATTCAGACTAAAGATAAAACTTAGTCTGTGCAAGTTGTCTAGTTAAAAGAAATTAGAGAAGTTTGATATAAGTTTAAATTGATGTTTAAAAAGTTTTAAATGAAATTACATTAAACATGAAAATTAATTTGATCGTTAGATAAGGATTTATATTGTCAGAAAGTACAGGACAATAAGTTGTATACTATGAGATCTCTATTTAAAGTTGTACTGTTTTATACGTAAATTTTTTAAGCAGCATGAAAAATATTAAACACACTGATCTGCATTAAAATTCTCCTCCGAAAAGAAATGTGTGTAGTAAATGGATTTCATGGAACTATTTCCGAATTTGGGGCCCAAATGCTTCCACCATGCATCCTTTTTGCGGAAAACAGGTTTAATGAATTACGTTTTTCGTAAAAATAATTAATGTATTTCTAAAATTGGTTTTAATTAGTTTTTTTAAATTTTTTAATTCTTATTGAGTATGTTGGTTTTTTTTTGTTAATCTTGTTATAAGAAAGTTCCGTGAGAAGTACAAAACCTAATTCATCCATTGCTTATGTCAGGTTCATAAAGAGTCAATGACACCCCATATTCATTAGTGCAAGAAATATTGAGTAAGGGGTAACATTTGAGGGGTAACTAATAGAATAGAAAGAAGAAAGCTCCATTTTAACTTCAGTCTTTTGCTGTTGAGTGTATACCAGTATATTTGTCTTTAAAGTTCTTTTTTTGAGGCGAATATTGGTGCGCTTTTGTAAGAACAAATTGAACAACTTTTGTTACGTTCCCGTAGAGATTACCTTAAAAACAGAGAAGGAAACTTGTCTTTTATTTCGGTTGAAAGGCTTAGGCTCTAAAACTTTGCTATAATTCATGGTCAAGATCACTAACTGGTTAGTTTTTCATTCAACAAATCATTGCCTTTCTCTGCTCCAATTGTCTGGCACGAGCCTGACTATCACTTCAACAACATATCGTCTACGTTGAGACCCGTCCATCATGGCGACTCAATGTCAGCAAAAAAATGTCTTCAGAAGTAGATCCAAGCCATTTGGCACGCCAAGTTCAGTACCAGTCCTACAGCAGAGCCACATTTGCTTACTCATTCTTAATTAAACTTTGCTCTGGGCATGAATCTACACATAACCAAAACTTAGCTGCTTGAATCGCTCCTTCATCAATGGAATCTTTTTTAAAGAGGTGTGAAACTGTGATTATTTAGGAAGATGAAGTCGCAAATTTCCAAGAACTTTTCAACGGAAGGCGAATTTGTCAACTGCAATAGATCCAAGTTTTATTGGAAGGACTCCAGCTTCCACATGCTCTTAAATGAAGGTTCTTCATTAATTCATCCAAAGTCGACTTAAAGGCAGTTCTATGGAAAAAATATACTTCAATACCTGTGGCTCATGTAGTTCACACGATTCAAACTTATGACTTATGAGAACATGGACAACTTGCGGTAAGAGATAAATTAAGCATAGCATTCGGGAGCATGAAAGTCAATGGCGATATTAATTAGTAGGGAATTTGGATTGGAGAATATTTTTGCAAGTATACTGTCAGCAATAAAAATTTATTTTATTACTATATTATTACCCATTTTTCGGAATACAGTATTACGATTAAATGTTGTCTCTGGGATGACATCCAAATTCCGCAATTCTTCTAGTTAGGCTGCGTGTAGGTTATACAAAATGTTGTTGCTTCTTGTGTGAATGGAACAGCCAGGTCAGTGACAGTTACTACCACGAAAAACAATGGTCACACCGAACCGAAAATATTCCTGGAAAGAAGAATGTAGCACATTCAGCTTTAATCAATAAGACGAAGATCTGTTTCCACCTCATATAAAACTCGGATTATCAAAATTTTTTGTGAATGCGATGAATATAGAAGGGGAAATATTCGTTTACTCAACGCAAATATGTCTATACATAAGAGTGGCTAAAATAGAGGAAGTCCCTTAAATCAGAGATCTTTTTAGAAACCCCAACTTGAAAAGTAAATGAAATGCTGCTGAATGGAGAGAATAAAACGCATTTGAAAGTACATACAACAACTTTTTAGGAAACGTAAGGGTGGATAACTACACAGAAATCGTGGAGCAGCTCCATTCCTCGTACAGAATATTGGAGTGCAATATGCTATTTGCATTATCACCTTTAATTTTTTTGCATTTAGGACGTAGTTCATTCAGCCAGGCGACAAGTTATTTAATTTAAAAAATTTGATACTAATCTAAACATAATTCTAAACTAATCTAAAAAACTAAAAAAGTGTTTGAAGAAGGTCACTTGCAAATTACACAACACAGAAGGACCACAGGTAGAAGGTAAAAAAAAACAATTAAGAATAAACAGAGGAACAAATCTAAAACTAAATTCTGATATTGCTATTGTTTATAAAATGCAAAAGTAGATTTATGATGGCGAAATTATTTAAACATAATAAACTTAAAAGACTAAAATGAGTTTCGATTTTTAGCTTCAATAAGTTCCCATACAGTTCGTTGCATGGATCTATGTGACTGGCGCAATTAAAAAATATATGGTCTAGGTCTTACTCGATATTACAAGTTTGACAAGGTTCGACTGTATAATGCCAAATTTCGCTAAGTGAGTTGCATCACAAGTATGGCCAAATTTTATTCTACTAATAATGCTGGTATATTTTCGTGGAATGGATTAATTATCATGCCAGTGTTAGGCAGTATTGCAGGATGGATCAAAGTGTACCTTGTTGGGTTTGTAAATCAGTATTTGCGTCATATATTAGACCATTTTTCTGTTAACTTTATTTAGTTCTTCCTTAAAAATATGGGAATCGTCTTAGATGAGCATGAAGAAAGTTTTCACCAAAACATATCTCATATGGAAAACAAGTATAGTGGAAATTGGAATGAAAATTTGTTTAAGCGGCAAAAAAGCATGATTGCCATCTCAAAATGGCAGCCAACTTGAAGTTAACGATAATGGAATTATTGATAACTTAGTTTCCGTTTATCCAGTTTCCATGCATTTTTTTAATGAATCTTTTCGTAGTTCTTATGGATGAGATGGCAAGAAAAATGACCTGATTGGATTTTGTAAAAAGTAAATAAAGTTATGTTTGTAGAGTCAGTTCATACAAAAACTGTCTGCCTCTATCAACATACTTACCAATTACTAATCGACTGTTTGGATAAGATGTCTAGAACTCTCGTCTCGTATGCCTTATCCCTAGAATTTTGGATGGTAAAACGATGATGAGTGGACAATAAGCACCGATAGAATGTTAAAACTGCTCAATCATTCATGCTCATAATCTTATGAAATGATTAGTTACAGTTGCTTGATGACCGCATATAAATTGCTAAACTGCGACAACGTAGTACTACCAAACAGAGCAAAAGGCTTTGAGCAGAGGTTAAATTCCTCAGAAAATGATGATAAATAGGGAATTGGAAAAAGTTCATTTATATTGTTTCGACTTCATCTATATTAAGGACTAATTACATAACAAAAAATTTTAACTCATTCTGTAGCATATAATAATGGTATGAAACAACATAAAGTTTATGATTTCGGGTAGCTAGTAGAAAAAGAGCAGGCACTTATTTTTAGATTCTTATAATTATTTGAAAAACCAAACAGGTACGATATTTAAAATAGTTTTAGGACTAATGATGACAATAACATAAATTTTTAATTCTTAATTTTTGCCACAATTAAAATTTTTAGTCTGATATTCTGGCAATGATATCTACTTAAAAATAATACTTAAATTTTATTTGAATATAGTAGTCCTTTTAAATAATATCATACCATGTTTGGTTTTTTAAATAATTATATTAAGCTAAAAATAAATCCCTGTTTCTCACGACTTGCAATGAAATCTCAACCATAATACCTATTATTTAAACAATCGTTAAGGAGCTATAAAGTTTATTCACGTTACGCATATTTCGATATTTTAAAAGTTCTTTTATTTTGGGCGCTTTATTGAGTTTCCTAGCGTTGCTGTGCTGATGAGAAGCAATAACGCGGAAACGTGTCAATATCTGCATTGTTGTGTTGTTTTTTGGGGTATATAACACTAATTCCTGCTTTGTTTGGTCATTTTTATAACCTGTATTTATATCTTTTCAAGTAACATTTAAGCCAAATTTTATGAACCTTTTATTGAAACTTAAAAAATTTAAGTAGTCTCAAATTTGCTGTAATAAATGCAAATACTATTTGAAGGCAAAACAGTTTTGTAAAAGAATTCATGAGTTCCTTCAAAACTAGATTAAAAAACATATTTGCTTCAAAATCTATTTGCTTTTAATAATACTTTGTTAGTAGTAGCCAGTACCCACCTTTATAAGGCTAATTGATCTTAAGACACCCTTGAATGCAATATGATTTTTTAAAGTACAGTGAAGAATGAGGAGAGTGAAGAGTTTTATTATCACTTCCGTGCTTAGTTATAAAGCGTCCTAGTAACTTTTTAAATTTAGTTAATTCCAATACTATTTGCCATGTTATGTTGCATTTGATAAAACTATGTCATATAAGGCTTTAAGCTTGCTTCTAACAGGATAAAAGCTGGCCTTTTATAAACATATGTAATTTTACAAAATCAGTCATAAAACTATCTTGCTCTTTGTGGATTAAAACAGTTTGATTCTTTATAATACATAGCTATTTTGATAGAGGCATTCCAGGCGATATTGTCAATTTACCGCATGTATGCCTTTCTAGAAGAAAAATAAAATAAAATAATTATTGGGTATTACATAAGCTCCTTTTCAACCCTAACATGATAAGAATAATAAATACCTATAGCTTTTTATATTTTATATTTGCCATTCTTATCTGAATACGCTAGTATAAAAGTTTCAGGTAGAAAGTGAATCAAATCCAACATTTCCATTACATTTTATCGTAGAACTATTAAAACAACTACTCAATCTAGAAGCAAGAATGCTTTGAATTAAATAACAGTATTCTTAGTATTATAGGAAAAAAATATTGAGATTAAAAAAATATTGACTCAGGAGAGAAATTTTTACAATTAAGAAATAATTCCCTCCAGTTATTTTACAAAAACAAAACTCCTAGTCCGATATACATACCGGGTGACACAGGAGACATGTAACACCCCGTAGCATAATTATTTAAAAAGATATTATTTTGAAATTGCGTTCACTTATATAATGCGTGATTGTCCTTTTTTAAGTACAAAAAATTTTTGTCCACCACTTGCGGTTTCACCGGAAGTGACATCTACTCTGTTATTTTAAATGGCACCCTGTATATTTTTTTACCTATCTGATTCGTCTCTAGACTCTCTTTTCAACCATGTATCGGAACATGGCATTTGTTTTTAAAATGACAGTTAATATCAATTTTAGTTTGTTAAGTCTAGGTGGCCCTGATATGAACCTTGGCAGATATTGATGCGTAGTGTGCCGTGATATCGAAAGACCTCTGGCATGGAACTTTGTGCCTCATATTTTTTTGGAAATAAAAAGTAGCTGAACAGACTAATAAGATCTAACTTATTTAAAAAAAATATCCTTAAACAACCCACGATATCTTAAAAACCAAGATAGGAACCCCATTTTTTTACTTCACCTAGTTAAAAAATACTTATTTATCTTTTATTTTTGTCTAATACAATTGCTGTGCCTATCATATTTTGCTTTCTTCATTAAAATTAGTATCGAATGTTATTGCATAGTAATGAATATTGTACTGCAACAAAAATATTTAGTAAGCAGGCGGTGGAAACAAAAGAAGGTAAAACGACGCGTCATTTTGATTTGACAATTAAGAATTGTTTACTTGGCAGCAATTTAAGTTTTTTTCATTAAATTATACCTAAGTTATCACGTTTTTTAACTCTATTTTGCCATGTATTCACGAAATGAAAAAGTAGATATGCTACTAATCTATGGCGAATGTAAAAAAAATAGCAGGCAGGCTGCTGTCTTATATGAAGAAAGATTTCCCGAAAGAATTCATCCACCAAACAACTATTTTGTAAGAGTTGAACGGCAATTCAGAAGTGAACCAGAAGTACCGGAAAATAATTTCATTATCGATGAAGACTCGGAAATCAATGTACTTGCAATTGTCGAGGTAGATCCCACGATTTCGATAAGACAGATTGAGAACCAAACCGGTGTAAATCGGGAATCAGCTCGACGAATTTTGAAAAAACATAAATTTAAATCATACAAGTACCAAATACACCAGCATTTATACGAAAATGATTTTCAAAGAAGATTGAACTATTGCAATTGGTTTCTGAACAGACACAATTTGGATAATAATTTTCATGAACAAATTTTATTTTCCGACGAGTCCATGTTCACTAATTTGGGATTATTCAATCGTAACAACACCCGTTATTGGGCACAAGAAAATCCCAGAAATATGAGAGAAAGTGCATATCAGGAGCGATTTAGTTTTAATGTATGGTTAGGAGTAATGGGCAGAAGAATTATTGGGCCAATAATTTTTGATGGTCCATTAAATGGAGAAAGATATTTGGGATTTTTGCAAAACCAGATACAAGATTTTTTTGGAAGAACTGCCACCTACTGTTAACCAAATAATTTTTCAACAGGATGAGGCTCCACCACATAACAGCAGAGTTGTGGTGAATTATTTAAATGAAAGGTTTGGAGAAAACTGGATGGGAACAAATGGGCCCGTTCGATGGCCTGCAAGGTCACCAGACCTTACGCCGCTTGATTTTTTTGTATGGGGCCACCTGAAGGAAAACGTTTATAGGACTCCACCAACAAACAGAGAATACATGGAAATGAGAGTCAGAAGAGCAATCGATGGGATTACTGAATTACAGTTAGATAACGTGCTTAGGGCTACCGTCACAAAAACACGATTGTGCAGAGATAATAACGGACAATATTTTGAACATCTGTAGTAAAAAAAATGTTTTTTGTATGTAGTACTTCAGTAAATATTTTATTTTAATTTCATTCATTCGTTGTAAAAATGTATTACATAGTGTATGGTTTTTCATCAATTTTGTTCAAATGTGTTTTACTGATGTCTCTTATTTATTAAAAAAATCGTTTTACCTACTTTTATTTTGTTTCCACCGCCTGCTTACTAAATATTTTTGTTGCATTCATTACTATGCAATAACATTCGATACTAATTTTAATGAAGAAAGCAAAATATGATAGCCACAGCAATTGTATTGGACAAAATTAAAAGATAAATAAGTATTTTTTAACTAGGTGAAGTAAAAAAATGGGGTTCCTATCTTGATTTTTAAGATATCGTGGGTTGTTTAAAGATATTTTTTTTAAATAAGTTAGATCTTATTAATCTGTTCAGCTACTGGTTATTCTCAAAAAAATATGAGGCACAAAGTTGTATGCCAGAGGTCTTTCGATATCACGGCACACTACGCATCAATATCTGCCAAGGTTCATATAAGGGCCACCTAGACTTAACAAATTAAAATTGATATTAACTGTCATTTTAAAAACAAATGCCATGTTCCGATACATGGTTAAAAAGCGAATCTAGAGACGAATCAGATAGGTAAAAAAAATATACAGGGTGCCATTTAAAATAACAGAGTAGATGTCACTTCCGGTGAAACCGCAAGTGGTGGACAAAAATTTTTTATACTTTAAAAAGGACAATCACGCATTATATAAGTGTACCAAATTTAAAAATAATATCTTTTTAAATAAACATGCTACGAGGTGTTACATGTCTCCTGTGTCACCCGGTATATATTTTATTCTTCCGGAACTCCTCAAGGTATTTGTTATTATTATTATTATGTTAGGTTTTAAAGGATATTTATGTAATACCCGATAATTATTTTGTTACGTATTTTTTTTTTTTTAGAAATGCATAAATACACAGCAAATAAAATGTCAGATTTTATAAAATGTATTAAAATAATGGGTTTATTTAGGTTAGGTAAGATGTCATGAATGTTAATTATCAAAGTTGCAATTAATCTTTCAATTTAAAATGTCAAAATAAATATGACAAACGTTCAAATTTTGAATTATGTACTTTAAATATTTTAATAAATAATATGTTCGTGGTTACCAACCCCCTGAGCAGTTCCGGATAATTGGAAGACGGTTATATCGGACTAGGGTTTTCATTTTAATATTGTAATTGGAGGAAAAATTTTTCTTTTCGGTGAGTTAATATTTTTTTAATCTTATTATTCTTTTTGCTTCTAATAATAACACTGTTATTTAATTCAATGCAACCTTGCTCCTAGATTGAGTAGTTGTATTAACAGTTTCTACGATACGATGTAATGGAAATGTTGGGTTTGATTCACTATCTACCTAATTTTTATACTAGCACGTTCAGATAAGGATGACATTATAAAATAAAAAAAATATGGATATTTATTATTCTTATCATTTCAAGTTTCTATCTATCCATCTACAATCGAGAGTATGGTTGTGGCAGCATGCCCATTCACACAGTGCTACATTTTAGATTTGAAAGGATGCTTAATATCCAATAATTGTTCTATTATTATTTTTTCTTTAGAAATGCATAAATACGAAGCAAAGAAAATGTGTATATCAAAAACATTGGAGAGAAGATCTATTTTATGGAGTGTTATAAATTAAAATAAAAACCAAATACACTATATCCTATATATACACTGTATCCGTTATTTAAACTTGATGAAACTGTAAAATATTTTGTATTCAAATTTAAGAGTAATTTGTCCTGCAATGAAACTTCTAACTCTTATAATAGTTTTATAACATATTTACAGTTTTATAGTAAATTCAAAGAGTATTTTAAGGCTATCGTATCTTAGCTAATACGATTTAAAACTGTTTTAGAAATCGAACTTTAGAACCTTCATAAGGTTCCCCATTTTTTGGCTTAAGGAGGTTTTATCCAGTTTTTAGAATGTTGTGAAGGCAAAATAGTTTTAAGGCCTTTAAATACAGTTTTATGGCTACCAGGCAGACAATAAAAAAAACTTAAATTATCTTTTGAGCTATTAGGTATTGTAATGTCAATATTGTACTTAGTTTGGATGTGCCAAAGAAGCCACTGTATTGATGAAACAAATGTTATGTTTTTTATATAGTAAAAAATGTAAAAATTAAAATTTCTCTCATAAAACTGTTTAGTTTTATTTTGTTCAATGTTAATTTAGATTTTTAAAAAGTATAGGTAGAATTAATTCTTTTACTTATAATAAATATAATATAAAACAATTATAAACAAGTCAACTCCTTTATATGAGGGATAATAGACAATATTTCTTGTATAATTTCATGTGAATCTAATTATTATTCAATATTAAATTCTGAAAAGGGATAATATATTTTTACAATTGCATCACGCCTATACAAGGTAATATTTTGCTTTTGCAGTGAAATCCATGCCTATATCTGGGCAACTGTGCTAACGTATGATAACATTGATTTTACAAAACGTCCGGCTGAGCAAATATTGACAAAAAAGGAAAATGAAGAAAATAGTCTTCTTTAAGTTAATGTAACAATATTCTAACGTTCATAACGGGTTTCCTACAAATTATCCAGGTTAGTTTATTGGATCTTAAAATGTTACTGATTATGAAATACAGTATTAGTGGAGTAGCAGCAGGCAGTTGTTTGACACTGCGATTTTCAATGCAAACTAATGAAATAATATGTTGGGATCGTTAGGAAAGTGTAATGAAAACTTATTTAAAACATTCAAAAACTGTCCAAGAATGGATTTGAAAAGTTTTAAAATTTATTATTGAAATAAATACGCTGTAATAAGAACACGCTAATAAGTAAATTGGCAACTGACAGTCTTCGATTTCATTGGTTGCTTGTTTCAGCATTAAAATAGTCGATTGATGTCAGAAGATTAAAATTCCAAACTTAAATTTTATTACCCTTTTGTCTTTAATATTTTCAAGTTATTCTCAAAAAGGTGTTTAATATTTTTTCCTCTTCTGCGGGGTATTTAGCTAAAATTAATAAAATAATGATGTTAGCAACTGGATTGTGTTATTTGTAGAATGTCAAATTTGGTCTTTCAATACTTTTGAAAATTTATTGAAGAATAAGCATAAACGTGCCATCAAATATTATGACATTATTTCATAAACTGGTCCATAGGCTTTTTAAAAGTTTACTAACATTAATCAAAAAATAATATACAGTGTGATGTTAACGACCCTAAGGGCCGTATTAAAAAAATGGAGGTCAGTTCTGGAATTTTTCCAAAATTACTTAAGCTATTTATTAACCTAAAAGAGTATAATATGTATACCAAATTTTATCTAAATATGTGCAGTCGTTTCAAAAATATGGCGGACTAAAGTTCTGTTCAAAAACCATAACCGTTTTTGAGATACGGGGTATCTCAAAAACGGTTCACATTCAACAGTAAGTATAGGGGTGTTTTGAACTCAGCTGAGTGTGCTCTACCTTCCACGTCCGTTTAAATCTGGGACACCCTGTATATATGTAATTAGTGTTGGCAGTCACTCAGACATGGTCACCATGACTGGTCATTTACCGGTTAGGCCACGATGAATTTGAGTGGTCAAATAACAACGTGTCCAATGCGGTCAACTTGTCCAGGTTGTTCAAAATTTTAAATGTTCTGCCATTTCCCTTGAAATTTTAAATATGACACTTGACAATTGATATGTAACAGTCAATCACCTGTTTTTGGACAAAGAAATTTAAATAAATTCCTTAGTATTTTTCATTTTCTTTTTGTTTAAAAAATGCTAAAAGTTGGCAATGAAACCCTCATTTGGGCTTCCTTTGAAAAAAAAAAATAATTGTTGTTAAAAAATATGCATAATGTGGAATGAGGTATCAAAGTCATGCTACCAGTGGTGGCTGGTGAAATTTAGGTTATGTTATATCTTAGTATTGAAACATGGAATCCAAATGATACTTTAAAGCATAAAAAAAAATATTTTTTTTATGAAATTTGCTTTCTGACGATATATTTTGTTACGTACTTCACGAAACGCGATAATAAATAAAAACTGTTTTTATAATCGGAATTTAGCACTAAACGTCCTTCTCTGAAGCACGTTAATAGATATTTTATAACCAGTATCTCACAATAAACGTACCTTCCAGAAATACGGTAATAAAAGTTATTTAAGTTTATTAGAGGGATTTACTAATATTGATAATCTAAGCTTAACTTGGAGAAACACGAGATTTACCAGGTAGCAATAAACCACCGCACTAAAGTAGGGAATTTCCGTTCATCACTTGCCCCTGAACATAAATAGCGAACTAACTCGAAGAGGTATCATTATCAAATCAGTTTACCTATCATATCATATCATATCTAGTCTAGGATACACAACGTATCTTCGCATAACTGTAAAGTTCGTAATTGTTTTGTTTTTGTTAATAAATAACTTCTTCTGATTTCAAGTTTTATTTAGTAGCATCAGCGCTACATATTTTCTTCTTCTTTCAGAAAAAAAAAGTTTTGCAAATATTTTACAAATTTTTAAAAAAATAACCTAGTGAGGCACACAATTTTTAAATTTTTTTCGCAAATATCAATCACATTTTTTTTTCTGCAAAACTTTATTTAGTTTTGATAGTTATACCTTAAAGAAACGTTTGAGTATTATGCTTCAATACTAAGATATAACATAACCTAAATTTGACCAGTCGCCACTGCATGCTATTTGCTTGATAAAACGCATAGTAAAAAATTTACAAAAATGCCCCAAAAATGTAAAGCAATTATTCATTCCCATAGAGAGCGCAACTCCAAAAAGTGTTACATTGGATAAAATCGTAACAAAACTGGGCGCAACAAGAACATCTGTGTTAAAGAAATAAAATGCCAAAAAATCATAATTTACATAATTTGCATCAACATAAGCAACATTTATGCAAGTATTCAATCCATTTTGATGAGAAAATTATGATACTTCCAATGGCACTTTTATTTTTCATTTTTAAAAATGACCGGTTTCATGACTCATTTTGACCAGTCACGATGATCCGGTCATCACGGAAACATCGTGACCGGTCAACTACCCATCATTACATATAATATAATTTAAAAAAAATTAAATGAGCTTAGATATTCAAACGCTATCAGATAAGCAACTAAAAAAAAATGTAGGAAACGCCCATTATTCAAAAACAAGTCACTGGTAAAGGATAGGGAGCGTTCTCTCAGTTTTCATGGACACCTGATGGGAGTGGGCAATACATTAGATTTCTGTTCAATAATTCCATCCGGTTTGTTCAGAAAAAATAAAAACAATTTTTTTTCCAAATTTGAACGCATTGTATCTTGAAAAAGAGGCTTTTCCGACATATAGTTTATGTAAGAAACAACGATTAAATTTTGGTGTTTTATAACCTCTTGAAGTCCTAACACTCAAAAATGGTACACTTCATATTCGTATTACTGGCACCTTCGCCATAAATTGAAATGTGAATAAATGTCTGAAATTACTAGTCAACCATTGTTACGATACATAGGTGAAAATCTGTCGATAGTTCATAATACATATATATATATATATATATATATATATATATATATTTAGTAATTAAATAAAATGATAATTTCAATATCCTAATTTTAAATGAATATGCTACCAACATAATATTCACATTAACCCCCTCACGCACCTAATTAACAAAACAATACATTTAATCTGGTTAAATCCATACAAATAGAAGTCACCCATCAAATGTTAAAATAGATTCTCTTTTGAATATTGCAGTGAAATATCAAAATTTCTTATTAAATGTGGGGAATCGTAGGATTACGACTAAAATCTGGAAACAAAGGGTCAACCGTTAGAATTAAATCAATGAAGAAGGAGGGTACTCACAAAAAGTTGCAAGTAATTGATTGCTTTGTTTTATAATATATGTATTTAAAGATCTATTTAAGTTACTCAAATAATACATTAACTCATTCATATAATTTTCAGATACAAATAAATTTTAGAAATAGAACTCGTTATTTTAAACATATTTATACGACTTACTGGTGCGGATAAATATTTTTTAATGAAACTTTTAATTCCTAATAAAATTAGTGGAATATAAAGAGTGTTATAAATATTTTTTTGCACGAACGAAAATTAAATAATATTTGCTTCTGCCTCAAAACAGAGAGTAAAATAAGGGTTTATTCCCTTGAGATTTAAAGTCATCATGGAAACTAATGAACAATACAAACATAACGTAACGTCAACATTTTTATTATGTTAAATTTGTAATGGAAGAAAATAAAAAAATAATACTTAATTAAATATACAAAAAAAATAAAATATAACATATTTCAAATTAAAATTAATATTAATAGGGTAAATTCCACAGTTTGTAATATTTGGTAATTATTTAAATTTGTAATCTAAACGTCAAACAGAAATAAATAAAAATAACGTTTTTTCTTTTTTAGTGTACTCGGAAGGATAAAGCCTACGCTGCTCTCGAACTGAACACCATACCGGCCGGTCAAAAATCAGCCAAGTGGCTGGCAGGTCAAATGCAGCAGGTGGTCACTCTGGGCTCTCTCCGTCTGCTTAGGGCACATGATTCTGGGATCTGCAGCCACTACTCCTACGGGACGTGAGGAGTGGCTGTAAGTAACTTGCTTGCGCTCCACTCGTGAAGTTCGGAGGCCACGAGGAGACTGTCCACTGTCCAGCGTCGGGCAACCGAAAAAAAAGAATTAAAAACACAATTAAATACAAGGAAAATTAGATAAATTCGAACTAAAATACAAAAGCTACGTGGCCAATTAAGTCTAAATTTTAAGTGAAAAATCTGCGCTTAAACGATGGTACACGTTTTTGGAACTATGTATAAAATAATAATTTTTCATGAAATGTAACGGATCATGAATTTTTTAACAGTGATAAAGTAGTTTTTTTTTAATATAGAAAATTCAGTTGTGAGTAAAATAAGTTTAGTTTAAACAGAGTGAGTATACAGGATGATCAAGGACTGCCCCCCAAAGATCTTTTCAATATTGTAATTGGTATTTGAACATACACATTTTTAATTGTTAGCGTTAGTAACACAGTGTCTGGGTAAGGCGAGCCGACGCTGAAGCATTATTTTTTCCATGAATACCAAATTTGCAATACACCATCTGAATGCCATTCAAATTTCTGATTTTTTGTTTCATAGACGAACACCCTCTAAATAACGTTACGAACGTTTGAGAAGCAACCCTCTGGACATTTCAGCATGACCTCCAGCCAGTGGGAGATTTAGCGAAATTCTTCGTTGGCGTTGACCTCTCGCCGTATACATATGCGCAGTTTCTTACCGTTTCTTGATTGACGACCCGAGCACGTTTGATGGTACTCCAGGATATTCGCCACAGCTTTGTAGTTTATAAAAACTAGGCGGTGATAATGGAAAATTATTATTTTGAATACACTTCATTTAAAATGTTACGATTGATTAAATTTAATTATGCTAATTTTACCAGTAATATTTTAAAACATTTTAAATATGTAGCATAAAATTGAAGAACAGTTACAAATATTGTAGTTGTCTTTCAATAGAGTGTTTCATTAAAAAGTCGTTTCTCTTAATCGTTTTCCCCCACAGTCGGTATTTGTTATAATTCCTATGTTTTAGTAGTAAAGGCGGATTAATTAAAATAAACCTGCACATTATATAACCAATAAATGTTTATTATAATAGAACTACCCAGCCAACCAGCTTGGATCTGTTACATCACAGACTCGTATATTTTAGCGAAACTTGTTGTATCACACTGTTCTATCCTCTATAAAATTATAAGATGTCAACATTATACAACAGTAATATATGATCATCACCATTACATATTTATAACATCAAAATGTTTTGTAAATATTTCATAATCAAATTGCGTACTTAGGACATTAATTATTGATGTACTGAATACATAAAACGCTTTTTAGTTTGTTACAAAACATGTTCTTTACAAGTTGAAAATCTGTGTAGGAATGTATTAATTATAAAGCAATTATGATATATCTTACGGGGAATAATTTTCTTCTTTGATATCACCATATAATTATTATGGAACGATTCAGTATCAGTTTTAGACGTGTTATTATGATTAGTCACGTGTGACACACCTATTTACTAGTTTTTTCTGTATTTTTTATATTACACATAACACCATTTAAGTACAATTTCGTCATAATTTTAATCCCAAATAAATTTTAATTTTTTCTTCCATAAATATGACAATTATCATTTTTACAGTTACCTGTTAACATTATAATCATAATCTGTGGGCCTTTTAAAATGAAATCAACTGAATTCACAATTAAGAATTACTGATTACTGTTATGCTCGAAATCGATATAACAAAAATGTTATGTTATGAATATGATCTTTATTTAAATAGGTATGCAGAAATATTTGAGTGGCAGCCCTGTCACCGTCAGTACCATCAGTAGGTGGGGAGTAAAAAGGGAAGTGACAGCGCAGCGATATTTCTTGTCATATGTAAAAGGAGAAGGGTGACGAAGTTTCTCTGTGTGTGTGTGTGTGCCTGATAAAAGTTTTACTAAATAAATAATTCTTATTATTAAACGAGGCCTGTTTAATCGAGCGTTTTAATAATAATTTATGCAATTTAATATAAGTTACTTTCTTTTTACCACCAGTCTTAGGTAATCTAAGTTGTTTTATGGTATATAAATAAAATAACTAATTTTTTTGCACAGTTTCCGTAACTGTAAAACAACTTAGGTTAGCTTAGACCGGGGATAAAAGTAGAGCAAATGTGTTTGGACTTTTGAGGGAGAAAGTCAGCATCATCAACATAAATATAGGATATATAGATGACATGATACCGGTTTAGAGATGTCCGGAACATATCCACGACAACAAAGTAGGAGAAATACAGTTTCATTACATATGAGTTTACTTCCATACCAGGCGTTACCGATATTTCGGCAATCCCTTTAGGCCTGTATGTAGTACAAAAATCCTTCTTCTTGACATTTTCTGTCTCGGTCAATGGTGTTTCACATAATAGTCTAAGAGCTGGCTACATAAAAAAGCAAGGTATAAGGTACATGAGAGAGGTTCTATTAGCGCTCCCGAACACTGAGTGGCGAGTCTGCCAGCGCGAATAGGAAGATTAAGGCGGGGGCGGACGGTCAAAGATGACAAATTTTACAATGAAAAAAATAATGATAATGCTCATGGATAAAAATTATTGGGAAGTGAAGTATTTGTTGCTACGAAACGCGGAAAATTATTGGCAGACGATTTCGTGGAAGAGAAATCGCCGGCAGACTTCAACAAAGCGGCGTTATCTTTAGTGAGAAAAAAATGATAAGCCTCATGATTAAAAATTTTTGAGAATGATTGTTAAACTGTTGAGGAAGCTATGTTGTCAATGGCAGACGAAAAAATGGAAGACAACATCGGAGCAGACTGTATTGAAGAGCGCAGTCTCCTTGTGCAGCTGAATTAAGACCACAATTCTTAAGATCCATGTATATCGCCAGATTGTGGAGCCACGCTCACTAGAAAATTCCGACTAATTTGGTACCAGAAGACTGCGGATGGGTAATAGTCGACTCCAAATACCAGTTCCAGTGGTTCGATGGACCTCAGATACCATCTAGCATTAAAGACGTTATTATCGATCAAGAACAGCCTGAAGGTACAAATATTTCCACACGCTTTCGTTCTTATATTTGTTAATAGCCATTTTTAATTTTTGGTTTTGTTTTTCATCAGATGTTAACGAAATCCAATCTGAGGATGACATCGATTGCGAAAGCGAAGAAGATATGCAGTACGATGAATCCGACACAAACAGCGAAATAGAATAAGTCTACAATTTATTTATATTATTTGTTAATAAAAAAATTATTTTAATGGTAAACATATCTTTTAGCACTTGTATAATATAGGAATTGTTAACTTATTGTCCTTATAATGTAATTAACAAAATAATACATCGTTATAATGCATCGTACGGAACTAACTCGTTAAGCGCGATCGAGACCGCGCTCGAGAACGCGCTCTTCAATACAGTCTGCCCCGATGTTCTCTTTCATTTTTGCGTCTGCCATTGACAACATAGCTTCTTCAACAGTTTAACAATCATTCTCAAAAATTTTTAATCATGAGGCTTATCATTTTTTTCTCACTAAAGATAACGCCGCTTTGTTGAAGTCTGCCGGCCATTTCTCTTCCATGAAATCGTCTGCCAATAATTTTCCGCGTTTCGTAGCAACAAATACTTCACTTCCCAATAATTTTTATCCATGAGCATTATCATTTTTTTTCATTATAAAATTTGTCATCTTTGACTGTTCGCCCCCCGCCTTCATCTTTTCTAATCGCGCTGGCAGACTGGCCACTCGGTGTTCGGGAGCGCTAATGGAACCTCTCTAGCTATTCACATTTCATGTACCTTATACCTTGCTTTTTTATGTAGCCAGCTCTCCGTCTATAACATTTCGCAACAGCAGGAGTTTCACTTGCAAAAACTTTGCGGATATGATTTTGTAAAATTTCAAATGTTTCAGTGGATGTATAAAATACTCATCCTTTCACATAACCTTACACAAAAAAATCTTAGATCTGGTGAGCCAGCAGGCCAAAGTATAGGTCCATATGTTGCAATTACTCGCCCATTATACCAGTTCACTAAATGGGCCATAACTCGAACGGCATTATGAGGCGGAGCTCCATCTTATTGAAAATACATTTGTTAAGACACTGCTAATGGTAAGTCCATCAATATTTCTTCAATATCATTTTGTAGGAATTCTAAATATCTCCCGTCAAAGGTCATTGAAAGAAAATAGGTCCAATAATTCTTATTCCTATCGTCCCTACCCACACATTTACTCCAAATCTTTGCTGAAAATTACCTTGCCTCATTAAATGTTGATTTTTCTGAGCCCAATATACAGGGTGAGGCAATAGTGCGTCCCACTTCGATATCTCGAGTTTTATGATATCTAGAAACCTGATTTAAAAACATAAGTAAACTAGACAAAAAAGTGTATAACCGAAAATTGTTTTCGAATATACAGGTTGAACCAAGACGATTCTACAGGGTCAAGTAACAATTTTTTAAATGAAGTGTAATGTATATCAAAACATTTTTGAAAAAATATTGGAATTTTCGATTATTTGAAAATTTTAACATAGTTGATTACACGAATATTCTACTATATTCGAATATTCAATTATTCGAATAATCGATATATTCGAGTATTCGGGTATATTCGAATAATCGATTATATACAAATATTCGAATATTTGAATTGGAATTAATTCGAATATAAATACTCAAATATTTGATAATTCGAATTATTCATACTCGATTCCCAGCCTTAATTTTAATAAATTTTTATAAAATTTAATACATTCTTCTGCAAAACGAATAATTTTTGTTATGGCATTTCTAATAATATTTTTGTCAGAAAATGGGGACACACTACAAAACTTAAAACACGACATTTGATTTGTATTATTCATTTTACTTTAAATTACTTACTACATATAAACTTTTTATTAATTAAAATATTACCAATAATATAAATCTTATTTTGTTCATTATCTAATTATTGGAATAAATTACATTATACGCACGTAACATTAACAACATATAAGAAATACTAATCTACTGTGGCTTATTTACATTTAACATTGGGAAAACAATAAAATTCATATTTATACTAGTGTATGTAGGTCAGCTTTTCAACTATTTTGACTATAAATATTTTATTGTTAACCGAGTCTTTTATGAGTTTTATATTATGAGAAAAATAAATAGCCATGAATCGTGAAATAAAATAAACTTACTCTTAGTCTTAAAAGCTAAAAGTAAACTTACACCTTGGTAATAAAAAATTAATTTACCAGCTCAAACATCGAGCATGCAGAATATATATTTGAAAATTTAAAAAATGTACACGCTTAACAATATATTGTTTAATTTTCAAAATTATGTAAATACATAAAGTTTTAAATGTTCGTTGTATTGTTCTTCGAACTGAAGTAATAAAAAAACTAAAATGTTACAAATTTACCAAAGATGCTGTGGATATGGCAGTCAGCAATATTTTACTTAATGAAGACAGATACTGATACTGACGATTCGGAAATATGTGCATATAAACAGATTTATTGTAGATTCGGAAGGTAAGTCTAGTAATAATCGGAATAAATGTAGCTATGTTAATACATATCCTGTCAATAAAACAATCCTTTCAATAACTTTTTTTATACAGGGTGGGGCAATAATGCGTCCGACTTCGATACATTTTCACTTCTAACCTACAGGGTGGCCAAAAAGGATTTTTAAATTTACAACTATTTGAACTGAATTTTCAAAATTTTTTCAAATAGAACACCTCTGTATTTTTGGACGATATGATGTAGGATTAAAAATGAAAATTATTTGTACGTACATTTCTATGGATATTAGTGATCAATTTCAATTTATTGAACAATAACTGCAAAATTCAGCACTAAAAATTAAAAATGAGGGTTTTTTTCAAATAATTCAAAAGAAGGTATTATAATAAGCGTGTTACATGATGCCCATAAAAATATCACACCAACAACAATCTAAAATTTAAAGGAAAAGATAATAAATGCTTTTAGAAGTATCACTCCAACAATTTTCTGAACAGTAAAAACCTTATTCCAAAGATGCATAGAAATGTGTGTCAATCAAAATTGGCAACATGTGGAGCACTTTTTATAACAACTTCTCTTGAATTACAGAAAAAAATATTTTTAAATTTTATTGCTGAATTTTGCATTTATTGTTCAATAAATCGAAAATAGTTGCAAATAGCCAATGAGATGTACGTAAAAAAAATGTTCGTTTTTCAATTCTACATCACATCGCACATCGTCCAAAAATATACAGGGTGTTCCATTTGAAAAAATTGAGAAAAGTCATTTCAAATAGTTGTAAATTTAAAAATTATTTTTAGCCACCCTGTATACTTTTAAGAAGGAAAAACAGTTGAGTGTCATCACACAGATGTTTTATAACTGGTATTAATATATTTTTTTCTTGAAATCGGTAATTGTGACTGTAGTGATTTTTTTAATATACACGTGTAAATGGCATAATTTCAACAAGAAAAATCATTACATCTAAATAGTTTTGAGAGAGGCAATAATAATGTAGAAGTGGAAGGAGGCCACAAAGAGGTTTCAAAATATGTTCTGATATACATGGCATTCCATTTAAAAAAATATTAGTTGACCTTGTAGATTCGTCTTGGCTCACCCTGTATATTCGAAAATAATTTCTGGTTATAGACTTCTTTGTCTAGTTTATTTATGTTTTTAAATCAAGTTTGTAGCTATCATAGAACTCAACATATGGAAGTCGGACGCACTATTACCCCACCCTCTATAAAGGTAATTTTCACATTATTTTTTTTTTAATTAAACATCACAGGTAATACAATCCCCTGTATCCCCGAAAGTATCTTAATGTACCTTGTGTGGGAGAGGGTATATACTTTTAGAGATAATGGACACACACACTCAGTGGCCGAGTATGCTAGGATTAATTTCTGGTTTAGAAAACATCCTAGCTATTCGACCGGGGATCGAACCCGGGACTCCAGGGTTAGAGATAAGTATTCTTACCACACGACCAGCATACCAGTTATGTTGTTCAAGTAACCACTATGTTTTCATGACACTGATAAGTAGAGCTGTCCGAGGTCACCTGGCCGACAGAGCCGTCATATGACTCATATGTTTACATCATATCATAATACTTGAATAAGTACAGTAAATGGAAATAAATTTTAACAATAATGTTACATTTTATAAACATTTGTATAAAACTCACCCTTTTAAGCAGATTTATGAAGTAGTTTGGTTGTCGTCATCACAAAGTGGGGAAGATCTATAGTATAATAGCATCAGGTATGTTTCTACAGCTGTCTCCGTCAGCGATGTTCGCTTTGGCGAAAAAATATGTTTTGCATTTTGAAAATGACCATTCGACATCTACGGATGTAATACAGGCATAAGTAAAACAATCTGTGAACTCACTTAACGAAGTTGTAGATGCACCATCACAAATTTGTCTTAATTTGCTAAAATCAGGATCTTTCTGTAATACACTCTCGAATTTTTCACTAACGCGATTATTTTTTGCGTCATTTATAGCCTGTAGCTGTGCATTTACGTCGTCCACTATTTGCAGCGATTCCACTAACGACAACGAACTATTTTGCAATTTTTCTATTGCGTCGTGTAGTCCTCTATAATTGTTATTAATAGTTTTTAAATCTGTTTCAAGGGAAACGTCTTGAAAGCTTGTCTGGCTTTCCCTAAAAGCTGCAGCCTCGTTAGGGTTGAACTGTAGTATCACAGCTTTTATTTGTTGAAAATATTCAGCATAATAAATAGCCGCTTTCAACCACGTTGTCCAACGTGTAAGAATCGGCTCTGGTGGTTCAGGGATACCAGGACACTGTCTGTGAAATGCTCGAAGCCGTTTAGGAGATTTGAGAAAAACTTTTTTGTATTTGCTATTAATGCATCTACCTCTGGAAAACATTTTCGAATCGTTTCTGCCACAAGATGTAACGCATGCACTTTACACGTAACATGTAAAAACCTACCTCTCTTTGAAAAGAACGGCCTACCATGCGCATTGTCGCAGCACCATCAGTCACAAACATCAATACTTGACTTGTTGAAAGTTCAAATTTTTCGAATGTCTCCAACACCCCACGCGTAATTATTTCGCCAGTACACGCAGTTAGTCTTTTACTAGCTAGTAAAAGTGGAAATGTTAGTTTAAGAGGGCCCAGTACACGTACTATAATATTTAAAATAAATTTTTTTTACAATCTGTCGTCTCGTCAATACATAACCAGAGCCGTGTATTTTTTAATCCACATTTAATCCTATTTACAATGTCTTCACGAACAGCTGGAATATATCTACGTAACGATGTACGACTTGATAAGTTCACCTGGGGATTGTATTTATTCCAAAACTTCCGAAATGGTTATTTATCCAGTATGTGTAGCGGAATATTACAGGCTATTAACATTAACAATAAATCAAACATAAACTGAGTTGTCAAAGGTATGCCATTTTTTTTATTTTGATGTTGCACGGTGTTGATATGACGACGACAATCTGTTTTGTGCCAGCACATTAAGTCTTGATTACAAACTTTACAAATTATTTTGGATCCGTCATAGAATAAATCCGGAAATTCACAGATAAATTTATTCACTGTGTCCGCGTACGGTCGTTTTTTACCCTTTGGCGCGTTTGACATTATGTATAATTTATAGGTACAACCTCACGCATCAACCTTTCAAATAAGGCTGCAGCGTAAATCACTTCTAAATCGGCACGTGTGACGCCATCGCAAGACCGTGGCTGTACTCCAGCCACCTCGGACAGCTCTACTGATAAGTTAGGGAACTATGTAATGAAGATAGCAATTTCATTAATCAAAATATATACAGGCCCAGAGCAGGGTAAGTACTGGTATGTATATGTTTGTTACAGTCGTAATGGAGGTGATACCGCTAGTAACCGTTCACTACATTACCCTATAGCAGAGTATACAGGTTCCGCTTATTTACGATTGGGATCTTACATGATAGATAAATCATGTGGTGTCACCTCGCCATTCTACAAAATTTGATACTTGAGAGGAACATCATCGTGCGCTTAGATGCGAATGTTGTCTATTACATCTTCAATCCATGCACACAGACTGATATTTGCTGGAGAAGATACTTGCAAACAACAGCTTTAAATATGAAGTTACATGTATCTAACCCAAGTGTACCTAGATTGTACTGCCTGCCTAAGATAGATAAACCAGGAAAGTCGGTACATCCTACTGTTTCAGCAATCGGATCGCTGACTTACCACCTATCAAAATGGTTAACAGAAGAGTTTGAAAATTTACCTATTGCACCACCTAGTTTCTTCGTGATTAATTCCAACAATTTCATTAATAAGGTGAAAAATATTCAGTTACAAGAAGGTGAAATTTTGATCTCCTTTGACGTTTGTTCATTGTTTCCAAGTGTTCCGATACCATAGACCTTGGACTACCTTAAGGATCTACTCGAATTAAACAATCTCAGTCAAGATAAAGTAAATGAATATCTTAAACTTACTAAACTTTGCATGAAACAAAATTGTTTTCGATTCAACGATAATTTTTTCGAACAACATAAAGGAACAGCAATGGGTAACACTTTGTCACCATTCATTGCCAGTCTCTTCATGAACAGATTCGAGACGGAAGTAAAAGAAGAATTCGAGTATTTTCCTAGAGTTTGGCTCAGGATGTGGATGATATATTTGCAGTGTTCGATACAAATGTAGCTGAAATTGATAACTTTGTATCTAAATTAAACAGTCGTTTCGCGTCAGTTAAATTCACATATGAAACTGAAAACTCTGGACAACTACCATTTTTAGATGTATTAGTAATTAAAAATAGTGAAAATAAGTTAGAATTTAACATATACAGGAAGGATACCAGTACTCTTAAGATATATCTCTAAGGATTCTCACCATTGTGCTTAACACAAAATGGCGAGTTTTAATTTTCTAGTCCATCGTTTATTAAGCTTCCCCCTCAATAAGGAGAGGTTTAAAAAGAAAAAGCATTGATTAAGGATATAGCTGCGAGTAATGGATATTCTGTAAATTTATTTGATAAAATAATTAGGAAACGAAAATTTGAAGAGTCGCCTCGAAATTCCTCAACCTTTCAAAATGAAAGAGAAAATCCGAAATTTGTATCGATTCCATTCGATCTTCGAATCACCTGTGGTATTAGTAAGATTTTTAATGATGACGGTGGTTCATTCGTCGGGAAACAAACTACAACAACTTTTGAAGCAATCCTAAAGATAAAAACTGAAACAAACGAAAAGTCGGGGATTTACGAAATTAGCTGTAAGGACTGTAAAAATATATTGGAGAGACTAGACGATCAATTCAAACTAGATTCAAAGAGCATATGGCCCATCTCAAATATGGTAGAACAGATAAGTCTAGTGTTGCCCACCATGTATATGAGAACAACCATAAAATAGATATTAGCAATTTAAGATTAATTAGGGATGTAACAAATACTAGACAGCTGGATGCATTTGAAAGCTTGGAAATCATAAAGTGTAAAAATACTATGAATAGTGACAGAGAGCCTATCCCAAATAGCCCTCTTTATTGGTTAGTGGATTACGGTTCACCGAACCGTGACGGTACGGTGAACCGTGACAATAGTTTAGGTATAAATAGAGTAGATTGTTAGCATAAGTTTAGTTTTAAACATCTCCAGATGATGCCAACAGTATATAGTGTTTTGGTGTTTCGTGGAAAACTACGTCAGTGTTATCTTCACATCAAAGGTACCAACCCACTCCAGGAAGATACTTGCATTTAAATCGTAAATTTGCCGGACGTGTGTATAGGCAAAGGAAATATTTTGCCATTTTTTAGGGCTGGAAGTTATATATAAAAAAAAAGCAGTTACAGGTGTATAAATAAAAACACCACATAAAAATATTTGTGGTGTGTTGATTTATATACCTGTAATATATGCAACCAGTGTAGCCAGTATAAACAGTATTGAGGCAGGAAACTGGGATAAACGTATATAATATTATTAGTAACTGGTAACTTATTCCTCAGTTAGCAACCCGTACGGAACGGTGTATGGCATATGGTCCACTAACATTCTCGCGTAAAACGCTTTTACTAATATTGCCGGTGACAGGTGTAATAAGGTTGTTAATGTTATACAAAAAATTTTGAGTGTTCAGAAAGTTTTGTCTCCGCTATTAATAGCAAGTAAACGAGTACAACAAACAATAACATACTGTGGAAGTCATAGTGACATGTGCGTTATCTAGTATGTGTTCAAAATAATAATGTTTTTCGAAAAAATCGGTTTTTCGGTCATCACTTTTTTGTTTGATGTTCAATTGTTTTTCTTGACTGCATTGGATACCTTGGACGACACTACTTCACAATAGTTTTTGAACTACGTATTCGTCTTGAAAACTACCGAGAGTGAAATCTAAGCTGGGACACCTTGTCCAGACCAAATCGCTCAAATTTAATAGACACGAATGTAGAACGAATATTTTCTTTAGTATGCTAATACAATGGCAGACATCAGTCATTCTGAATAATACATTGTATCAAGTAGTGTGTATTTCATTATTCATTTTATACTTTGTAACGCTGGGGTTTATGACAGAGGAAAACGGATAAAATTTGGTGCTGATGCAAAGAGCCCCCAGCGAAGAAGTGTATTGGGTGTTCACCCCTTCTACGTTACAGAAAAATTATTTTTATAGTGCACTCCGGACGATGCGTGGGAGATTACACTCGGCTAGCTAGTGGGTAGGTGTGGGTTACTTAAGAATAACTACGAACAATTAAATCAGTAAATCGGTACAAATTTTAATAGTACAAGAATTAAATGTAAAGTACAAAAATGTAAATTCAAGGTATACAAGATAAAAATGTAAACTCTAGTATACAAGGTTTCCCCCTCTTTTACAAAATGACCCAGTAGGTGCACCTGTTAGGTTTGTGAAGTTACAGCAAATTACGAGGTCGTAATATGTTAAATTGTGACAGTGTACCTTGGGGTGAACTTGTATAACAACAATACGTATATGTAAAAGTACCATGTAAATTATGACATTAAACTACAAAAATATAAAATGGGTGTATGAACGACGATACTAACTAGAATTATACTGGGAGGGATATGTGAACCTTACACTTAAGTAAATTATAACATAACAGTGTAAACAAACGTTTACCAATTAATTTGCATACACGTGTGTATAGCCTAAAACTCACGCATGTCAACCTTAGCGTAGGTGTAGGTATCGAGACTGTCCTACCTTGTCGGGCGAATATTACCTGCCCTAAAATATCACTCTGTAGGTGTCAAAAAAAAGGAAAAGATCGTGTCCACCTTCTGGCCACCAACTCCAGCGTGTCCTTTCGCGAGATCTGACAACGAGGGCACCAAGACACAGCTTCATTGCAACAGGATACTCCGTGGAAGTTTCCTTACTCCCAGGCAAGCTGAGAATACGTAGTGAGAAGTGATGGAATCTGTCTATGTCAGATGTGCGTGGAGAACAAAATGGAATCGAGTCGTAAAAGGTCTTACCCCAAAAAAAAAAACCCTAAAACAATAATACTCACATTAGTACCAAATACTCACCCCTAATTCATGGCAAGATCTCGCAAAAAAATAGAAAACGTAACCTCACCTCTCGTCAGAGGGTTTTCCCTTATGAAGTAGAGATTTGGGCCGCAACCAGTGGTCGAACATCTACTTTTCCATCGTGCTATGTCTATATAACAGAGAAAACGATGTCATCACAGCAGGATTGTTGTAAAGAAAACGTGCTACTCACAGAAAAAAATGAAGAACGCTGTAGCCATTAACTCCCTTTCGGTACAGGTTTCCAGAAAAACACCAACTAACAACTTGGCACCAGAGTCCATCCAAATAGGAAATCCGTTTCCAAAAGTCGAAAACACAAAAATCCATCAAGATGATTACCAAAAATATAAATGTGTTTCACGACCGGCTACCAACATCCAACCATCTTCTCTCCCCTTTCGACACCAAAAACCCACGTGACCAATCCCAAACTGACAGAATTTCGGTTCACGTTCCCATTTTCCCGAAACTCCAACAAATCCTGCTCTCACGACATAAAATCAGTAGCGGCACCCTCGCGATTTCTCAACGTTGTGCTCAATTCGAAATTGCTACTAACTGTGATGTTAACAACCTACACTGATTATAACCATCGCGTTATGCACGTGACCCCAGAACTAATCGGCAACAACAAGCAAATTTCCAAAACCATTGTTCTCCTAACGGAAAATATAAACCCACTTCGGCGGCGCCACTGCTCAGACCACAGGCAGACTACGTCAAATGTAATCAGCTGTCAACTCGAACCTAACCCTAAATAACCGACAGATGAATAGTCTTACCAGTGTTGTGATTGGAAAACTACTGGAAAACAGTTCAATAAAGTGAGTACCACCTTTATTAGCAACTAATTTATACCTTATCTGATGATTTTCACTAGGCATAGGTTTTTAAACCCGAATGACCCCAACACAGATTCCATTGCAGAGTGAAATATACCACTGTGAGTGCTCCCACGAAACCCCGCGAACCTACATACTTGGACGTACCTCGAGACCACTACCCAGTAGAAGATCATCCTCCCAGACCATGCAGGACTCCTAATAAGGTTAGCTACAACTATTCATAACCGTTCCCAAAAATAGTCACTAATAAAATTGCCTCAACTAGGCCTCACCATTTAATTGGACATATTAAACTATCCATAAGCTGGTCAAACGAATCTAACCTACGAATATTGTTTTCCAGAGCTCCCCAAGTGTTCGAGCCTACAAGGAGTGTACGATTTCTCGCAGCAGAGGTAGCGGTTTATCTACCAGCACAAGGACAAGATTTACAACTGACTATTATGAATTTACTAGGCTATATTCAATAACGAATTTAATTTAGTAAAATAAATGAAATTCACCAGAAAAATCTATAAAGTGTATGATTTAGTTATAGTAATTCTAAATATTTTGTTCAAATTTAAAGCCAGTTACGTGGAGCAAAAAGTGACACGTAAAAACTTTTGTTTTTATTTGTCTACATATGGTTGGGACTCCACAATATACTGTAGGGCCTTGTCTCTCTCTACCCAACACAAAATCCTACGATGTTTTAGGAGTTACTTCGGTGACTTGAAAGGCGGTTAAGAAAAAAATTTTAAGAAACATATGGCCTTCTGTCGACCATGAGGCAGTAGTAGCAATCGGTCCTGGGCTCTGGTCCAGTTTCCTCTTCTGGATTAATAATAAATTCCTCGCTAACTATTAACCATATAAATTTGAATTTTTTAAGAGATACTCAAACTCCAGTGCTCTTTTTTTTCATAAACCAGACTCCTACTGTAGAAAATTAAGATTTTGAAAAGAACAGCTGCCATAACCTTTGATTAATTTAATTAACATTTACCGTTGTGAAATTAGCTTCCGGATGTTCCTATGATCACCAAAGTATTGCCAGTTATTAATATTTCGGACATGAACTTTATTAATAAACCCAACTTTTTGCCATCCCAGTTTTTGCCTAAATGTTTGAAACCGTTTTAACAAAGTTGTTTTACTAAGTACTGTATTTAAAGTTGTGTAAGATACTGTAGAGGAGTTTGAGCAAGGTAGTCACGTAGCGATTACATTTTGCGAAGTTAAAGAAAAACATTTGTAATTTCCCTATATGATTCAGACTAGATGAGAATATAATTAATTAATTAAAACTTTAGTTTGCCATTCTTTTTATTTTCCTGGCTCTGTCAACATTTAAAAAATATTTTCTTATTTTTGAAAATTTACAAAAAAAAAACGGTAATACTGAGCGATTTGTAGGTAAAAAGTGGAATATTGTAAACTATAAAAAATAAATAAAATAAGTAGGTATATCAGTTTACATATGAGCAATTAATTATTGGACATTTGTTAATTTGTTTTTGTTTATAACATTTACACCAAAACAATATAGAAATTACTAGTTTATTTGTTTTCTGCTTATAAGAAATTAAATAAAAATATTTCCAACAATTTTATTTCAGGCACTAAACTGAATTTATACAAACAGTTAATAAGTAGTTACAAAATAAATAAATAAAACATAAAGTCTGGTTTTCATTTCCAGTAATTACGAATTAAAAACAGCAGTAAATGTGAAATTCTTAACAACAAATAAAATAAAAGGTTTGTGTTTGTTTTTCGGTGTTGCAAAACCTTCTAGATCATAAATCTGATTAGTCATTAGGGTAATTCGAATTTTCTGTACGACTCGATGGCAGTTTGAAGACGATGGTTTGAAACGATGTAAGCTTGCACGGTTTATTTATTGCTCACACCGGCCTTAGACTTTGATTTTCTTTGAATCAGGGTTTTCAATATTTCACGCTCCTCCTTCAGAGGAAGGGACACAGAAGGCGACCATTGGTGCGGTTTCTAAGAAATCTTCTGGATACTGTTTACGTTTTATGTAACGGAGCTTATACTAATATGCATCTATAAATAATAATAAAAAAATTTAAAACAAATTAAGTATCCTTCTTCGTAAAAGATATAATCAAATAAGGAATAAAATGAAAATATAATAACAAAAATTTTTGTTAATTTTTATTTTCTAACTTTTACAAAAACATAATATTATAAACATAAACAGCTACTTTACGACTATTTGCCAAACATTGAATAATGGATTACAAAAAAGATAATATGCACATTATGTTCAGTACAACTGATTCAATGTTATTTATAATTATAACTATTCTGGTCAGTAAAACCAAAAATAAATAAAACAAAAGTACTCACCAGAACAACAATCACTTCAAAACATTCACAGAAACGTGTTTCTGCATCTATGCGTTTTCAGTGTGACTTATTCAAAACTCCGAAAGTAACTGGGAATCTTGGTAATCCTTTCCTTTATATAATTTAAATTATTCTGTTCTCTGTAGCCATTGATATTCATTACATTAGGATTACTAAGATTCTCAGTTACTTCCAGTGCTTTGAAAAAGCTACACTAACGACGCAAGAATTCAGAAAAACCTGATTGTTTTAATGTTTTGGAGCGATTGTTGTATTGGTGAGTACTTTTATTTGATTTATTTTTAGTTTTATTGAACAGAACAGTTAAAATTATAAATAACATTATTGAGTCGAACTGAACATAATGAGCATATTATCATTTTCACAATCCAATATTCAGAGTTTGGCAAATAGTCGGGAAAGTAGTTGTTTATAATGATATGTGTTATATTTATCCGTGAAAAGTTTTTGCAAAAGTTAGAAAAAAATAATTAGCAAACATTTTTGTCCTTATTGTATTTTCAATTCATTCTTTATTTAATAATAAACAGTACACATTTTCTGTGCGCTATTTATCCTAACTGCGACAAAGATATTAGCACGCGATTTAAAGTATTGTATGAGGTCCTCACAAGCCTTGGGTATTAATTTTTGCTAAGTAGTGCGTTCTCAATATGTCACCATCCCCTGTTGAACAGGTTGATCGGTGGTGGTTCTTGATGGAAGTATATGCTTATTATAAATTATTAGAAGCTATCCCGAATCTTCTGCACGCTATGACTCCAAAACAACTCTATATGTCAGCAAGTACTAGAGTGGTTTTATCGATCCTTATGGTTTGCGTCGATTATGGGCGTTAATGTTTGTTTAATTCCCATTTTAAACTTATTATCACTACATTTACTTTATCAAAATACATGGAACGAGGTTGCTTTTAGTTGTGGTTGTAAAGGGTATTGTAGGTAGGTCGCTAGAAAATTTTTGGGATACGTGGGAATAACGGTAGGTACCGTGTGATCTTTCTCTATAACTTTAAACTTTAAACTTTCAAAAAAGATACATGTTGACATTTCAAAAAAGTCGCATTGGTGGAATGTCACTAATATTTTTTTAGACATTGGGACCGATTTTGCTCATCAACGAACTGGAACGAATCTCTTCCTTGATCACTAGAATGTGTGTACCAAATTTGAAAGTTTTATCTCAAAAACTGTACTGTCTGAAATTTTGTGTATCGTAATAATTCGTTGAGATTCGTACAGAAGTGCAATAAAAATGTTCAAAAATTTTTTCACGAATACATAACTTCTTCACTTTGAGGGGTGAGAAAGTAAAAAAATAAAATTTCTAAGTCTCAAGCAACTACTAAACAAGGTAATATTAAGTTACCAAAAATTCATATACCTCTTTTTAATGGTAATATATCAAATTGGCCCACATTTTTTGGTTTATCGCTAATTCATGAAAACAAAACTCTTAGTAATAGTGAAAAAATTTCAGTATTTATTATCTTATCTTGATAAATAACCTCTCTTGCTAATTAAAATAATCCCATTAATGATGAATGATGATGATTTATTTAATTGCATTCGATAATTTATACAAGTGGTATTAAAATACTTGTTTTCTTGCCTCTCATTATTGGGATAAAATAACTGATGCTCCTAAGCTTCAAACTGACTCACCTAAAGCACTTAGACGATTGGTTGACACATTTACTGACAATATTAGAGCCTTAAAAAAAATCTTAAATATCCAATTGAATCTTGGGACTTTGTTTTATTTAGAATGCTAATTCGAAAATTAGATTCAGAAACGATTAAACGTTTTGAGTTACAGAATGGATCCTCGGAAAATGCTACTTACGAAACAACTTAAAGAATTTTTATTCAACCAGTGTAACGCTTGACTATTAATAAACACTCAGTTACTCAAAACATATTTTCACCTACCTCATTGGTTGCTAGTAAAAGTACTAAAGGTTGTTCTACCTGTAATAATAAATAATTCTCTCCCTATAGATCTAATTATATTGTTAAAAATATGTTCTAATAGCCACCGACAAATATTTCAAATTCTGACTGAGAAAATATTGCTAAGTTAAAACTTGCCGACCCCTATTTTAATTCTTCTGGATCCATTGACATGTTACTAGGGGCAGATCTTTTCCCCCTCATTTTGAAAAGTGAACGCATACTTGGTAGTTCAAGAAACCCACTGCCATCGACACTATTTTTGGATGGATAATGATGGGAAAAATAAATGACGATTTTTCATACCCCCTCGGTAAATTAATTTTTTACACATTGTAATTCATCTCTGGACTCAATAAAAATGTTCTGGGAACTTGAATCAGTTCCTAATATGCCTATAGTTTCTCCCAATGACAATCTTTGTGAATAGTTGTATGTTAATTTTAGGGACAGGTCCGGTCACTTTACTGTCCTGCTACGTTTTTCTTGGCCCTTTACCATCCTTTAGCAATTCTCGCTCCCTTGCTATTAAACGATTTTACTTTCTCGAAAATCGTCTGCTCAAAAACCCTTCTCTGTATGAGGAGTATTGTGCCTTTATGAAAGACTATCTCGAACAAGGTCATATGACACTAATTAAATCTGAATCTCTCAATATTTTATCTGATAAAATATATTACATTCCCCATCACTATGTTCTTAAACCAGATAGCGCTGCTACTAAACTTTCAATTGTCCTTAATGCCTCCGCTAAATCTCCTATGACACTGAATGATATGTTATTGACTGGTCCAAAATTACAGCAAGACATAGCCACTATTCTTATAAATTTTCCATCTTAACACATTTGTCTTTACTGCGGACATTAACTCCAAATAACGATCATAGCTTTGAATTTACCAAGTGGACGAAGTACAAATGCAAAACTTCAAAATGTTAACAAAAATCGAACTAAAAAATATTGTTTACGAGTTGACCAATAAGGCTAGTCCAGATGAAATTGATGTGTCTTTCTACAAGGATCATTTTGACGTCCTATCAGACCCAATGCTAAATCTAATTAATAGCTCCTTAGAAAGAGGTATAGTGCCTAGTTCCCTAAAAGTGTCGACAATAATACCGGTAAGAAAAGTACCTAAAACTATAAAAGCTGAAGAATGTAGACCTATAAATATGTTGCCAGCCTTTGAAAAAATATTGGAAAAAATAGTATACTTACAATTTTTAGATTTTATTTTACAAAAACAAATATTGAGTAAATTTCAGTCGGGCTTTAGAGAAGGTTATAACTGTGAAGGCGCATTACAGTATGTTATTAATGAATGGAAGGAAACGAAAGATAAAGGGAAAATGACAGGAGTAATATTTTTAGATTTGAAGAGAGCATTTGAGACGATAGATAGAAGGATATTGTTAGATAAACTCGGAAAATACGGAATAAGTGGAGTGGTATGGAAATGGTTTGAGTGTTACTTAAATAACAGGAGGCAGAAAGTAAAGTGTGAAAATGTTGTGTCGAAAGAAAGAAATATAGGTGTAGGAGTTCCTCAAGGAAGTATACTAGGGCCCCTGCTATTTATAATATATATTAATGATATGGCAAAAATATTTAAGTACTCTAAATATCATTTTTTCGCTGACGACACCATAATTTATATTGATGATGACGACCAAATAGAACTGGTAAGAAAGTTAAATCATGATTTAGAACAGGTTTCTAAATGGCTCGAAAAAAATAAATTGAAGCTGAATATTACAAAGACTAAAAGTATGATAGTAGGCAATCAACAGAAAGTCAACTATTTTAAAAATAATAATTTGTCGTTCAATCTTCAATCAGTAAATTTAACATTGGTATCTGAAATTAAATATCTAGGAATTATCGTTGATAGTAATTTGAATTTTAAAAGCCATGTAGATTATGTATGTAAAAAAATATCAAAAAAAATAGGGGTGCTTAAGCGAGTTAGTTGGTATCTATCCATAAATACAAGAAAAACGGTTTATAACTCTATCATACTACCGCATTTTAATTATTGTAGCACAATATTATATATGGCTAACCAAACGGATTTGGAACGGTTACAAAAATTACAAAACAGAGCTATGAGAGTTATCTTAAAGTGTGGTATATATACTAGGAATGAGGATATGTTAAAAGCGTTAAATTGGCTGAACATAAGGGAGTATATCAGGTATAATGTTCTAATATTCATACATAAAATCAACAGAGACACTACCCCTGATTACTTAAAAAACATACTGATAAAACTAAGAGCAGTACATGAATATAACACCCGAGGAAAAGAAAATTTTGTAGTCAAACGAGCTAATAAGGTAACTACGCAATCTTCTGTATTTTATAATGGAGTAGTTGAATATAACCGTCTGAATATCGAGTTACGTAATACAAGTCTAATTATTTTTAAGAGACTGCTAAAAGCGAATATGATGAGGGATAACCATTGAATAAAAAACGGCTATTGATTACTTTAAGATCAAGTGATTTTAATTATTACAAAATATGTTAGAATAATTGTTGTGTATTATATTATAAAATTGTATTGGTTTATATAAACGTATTATAATAGTCTATTCTAATATACGCAATGTGTTATAAGTAATGTAATGTATGTAATGTATTGTCTTTGTATAGCCTAGGGCTAAATAAACGGATTACTACTAAAAAAGCAGATGTACCCACAAATTCTCATAACTGAATCTCACCGAAACTATCAGAGAATTGTGTAGAGGTTTTCTCCAAATGATCCTATTTAAGACATTCACAATACCGTAACTTATGGTGTATCTTCCGTTCCTTTCTTAGCTATTCGCTCCCCTTATTTAATTGGCTAATGATGAAAAGGATACATTTCTGCTCGCTTCTGTCATATTATCGAAGTATACTTATGTAGATGATATGGTTTGTGGATATGATTCTTTCGATGAAACCAGAATTTTACACTCAGCTTATTGCGCTCTTGAAATGTGGTGGTTTTGAACTTCACAAATGGGCTAATCATCCTGCTCTTCTTGAAAATATCCTTTCTTGTGATCGTTAGTCACATTCTTTGTCTTTTGATAATGATGCTCCTATTGATAGGCCCTGTACGAAGCTTACAATTCTGTCTGAATTAGCTAGAATTTTTGACCCACTCGGATTTTTAACTCCTATAATATTTTTTTGCCAAACATCTCGTATAGAATGTAGGTAGTCTGGGTTTGCATAGAGATGAATCTCCGCCCTCCGAAGGGGGTTAAACTTTGGGTCCGATATAAATCAGAATTACCATATCTCTCTAAAATCAATCGTCCTCGACATATTGTTGAAAGAGGTTTCCCAAGTTGTGAACTTCATGGATTTTCTGATAGTTCTTAGGTAGGTTACGCCGCATCAGTATATATGTACGTTCCATACTTCCCAATGAACAAATCAAAATCTATCTTATATGCGCAAAGTTAAAGGTTGCCCTTCTGAAGACAATTTCTCTTCTGCGGCTAGAATTATGTCCTGCCGTTGTCTTATTAAACTTGTTAAATTTTGTTGTTGAAACTTATTCTGAAAAAATAGAAATTTCTCAAAATTTTGCTTGGATTGACTCTATGGTAGTTCTGTCATGGATAAAGTCCTCTCCTCATAAATAGAAGACTTTTGTAGGAAACTGTGTAAGCTACATTCAGGAAAAGGTGCCCCCTGACTGTTGGCATTACATCGTGTCGATTGCTGCCGATTGTGTCTCTAGAGGTCTTTTTCCCTCCGAACTCATTAACCATTCTATGTGGTGGTAGGGGCCATACCTGGTTAGGTACTTCCCAACATAATTGGCCTAATAATCCTTCTATCACACCTGTTGGTGTTTATGAGGAAGAGAGAAAGGTTTTTTTACATTTGTTTCTCTAAATGCCCTAGATTCTTTATTGCATAAATATTTCTCGCTGTTAAAAATTAAACGACTAATTGCATATTCCCTTTTAAAAAATATAATCTCTTCACACTGTTTGAACTTCATCAACCCCTTTTAGTTTTAGTGAAAAGAGTGCAATATTTGGCATTTACCAATGAAATATCGAATCTTGCAAACAAATTTCCACTTACGAAAACTTTTTGCAAATTGAACCCATTTTTAGATGATGATGGTCTCCTCAGGGTGGGTGGTTGTCTCTCTTTTTCCGCTTTCTCTTAAGATTAAAAATTCCCCATTATATTGCCTCGAAGCCACCGTGTGACTGAACTTATAATTGAAGAAACCCATCTTCAACATTTACATCCCGGCCTTCAAACATTACAGTCTCTACTTTCTCAGCAGTTCTGGTTGTTATTTCCTAGACGTGCTATTCATTACGTCGCGTCCTCTCTAGATGCTACAAATGCTTTAGAGTTAAACCCTTCATGGGCGATTTGCCATCTCCCCATGTGATTCAGATAAAACCATTTCAGTGTGTGCGGTGAATTACGGCGGTTCGTTCCTTATCACCTTAGGAAAAAACCGAGGTGTCAAATTGTAAAAGAGTTATGTTTGTTTATTTGGTCTGCTTCACTACCAAGGCGATTCATTTAGAACAATATTCTACTGAATTAGGGGTAACCTCAGATATGGTAATTTATTTCAGTAATATAAACCATGTCCCTCAGATATCCCTAGAACAAGAAATCGATTGGATTAAAGTCAGGTAACTGAAATGACCAATCTGAAATCTTAGGTTTAGTACCTTTAATTTAGTATTTCTCTAACTTGCAAATAAAAATGATTTGGTACTCCATCCCGTTGGAAAATAATATTTTGGCTAGTACCAATGGAACATGATGTAAAATACTTAGTGCGTTCTTGTTAAGGTCGAATAATTTGCACCAATTAATATTTTTTGGTAGAAAATAGGGCCCAATTATTTCATCTCCTACCCTACTAACTTACCCATCCATAGGTTTAAACTTTATCATACTTGCCAATTTCTTTTGCAAATTGTAAGTGGATTTTCAGAAGCGTTTCATTTCGTAATTTAAGTTACGGTGATTAAACACTCCGTGTGCAATCCGAGACTTACAGTGTACTAATCCATATACATTTGTCAAGAATTTCATTAATTATTGGCCAATACACACTGTATATCAAACTGTTTGTCGTGATTAATGACCTTGAAGCTAACCCTGACTTTTATGCAACTACAAAATAGTTCGGTCTTTAGAAAAAAAATTACATTTCTAATAAATCTGCAAATTTGTATTGCATTTCACATTCATTATTATATCTTATTTTTGCTTTGATTTTATATAAAGTAGTCTCTCACGTGTCAATTTAATAATTATTTAATAAGCTCTAAATAACAGCCCTTTAAAGTTTGAGATACAAATAGAGCAAACAATTTCTATCAATTACTAGCATATTTTGAATATACGAACTTTGTAGTTAGATGTCAACAGTATCAAAGAGTTTTTGTGCATTTTGTTGAGAGCAGGCCTTAATTAGTAAAAACTAAATTTTATTATAAAATCTTGTGTTTGTCTCCTTATAACAAGTACATATTGTTGTTTATTGCTTCTGTTTTGTATCGTTTTACATTATCTGCAATTTTAACGATTAAAAATAAAAGTTTAAAGGGATAATAATTATTAAAATTATTAAAATTTTAATGATGGAAAATACAATAGAGTCCTATGAAATGCTACGTTACAATGTTATCAAGTATATTTTGGTAAAAAATTACTCTCGGTTTTAAGATATATAAGTTGTTAATTATACTACCTTGATGAAGTTATTGAAAAAACATATTATAATTACTTATTAAACAAACAAGAATTTATTAAAAATTGTTAATGGAATCTCATTAATAATAATATACATAAATATCTAACAAAAAAAATGGAAAACCTTTATTATTAAATGTTAATGAGTTTCTTACAATGCTGTAGTAAAAAGTAGCATTTTAAAAATTAAAGAAGTCTGTTTGTGCCAGATAAATCATCCAAATATAATACACACCAAAGCTCTTTCCCATGGAACGCGTTTCTAAAAATAAGTATCTGGAGAATGTGTCAAAAAGTGACATTTGTTATGAATAATTTAACTTTGCACCTTTTTCTTTTCAAGTTACAGAATTTATTTTGGGGGGTAATGTAGAAGTAACCGTACTGTCCTCTGCATATATCAGAGACCACCCTTGCACTTCTACAGGTCACTGAAAAATACTGCAACTTTTCTTTCTAAATGGAATAATTCATGCATTGTTGGATATTATGATGGATATTTGCATTGTGATTGCCATTTTTTTTATTCTATAATCAACATACACATTTTAAAATAGAAAAACTTGATCTCAGAATCACAAAAATAGCTGCAAGATGAGCATTATTGCAATTAAAGAAGGTACTTTGTTCTATGAAAAATTGAAATATCTTTGAGTAGGGAGTAGAGTTCGTCGTTTCACCAAGATGGCTCCTCTGCACACAACCCACAAATAAAAGTTGACCATATTAACCGTGCATTTGGTACTAATAGGCCCCATACAAGTGTAAAATTTTTTTAAACAAAAATTTTCCAACTATTTTTTTACAGAGTTTGAATTTGTCCACAATGCGCGTAAACCCGCCGCGCCCGTCAGGCAGATCGATACGCTGACGTCATTAGCATCGAAGTGCTAGTGAACATAAAGCAGGCAAAGAACATTGTTGAATGTAGTAAACAGGTGAAATGAATTAATTACATTATGTATAATGATCAATTTTTCTAAATTATCATATTACTAGTGTAACGTACTGATGTGTGAAAATACTTCATAAAAACACCAGCAAAAACGTTTGTTCAAGTTTCAAGAAACGGAGAACGTAGAAAAGTGTAATTAAAGATGGTTAAACAGAATCCAAAGGAGTTTTAGAAACCAAGATTTTGTGTGCAAAGATCATATTGATGCGAGTAATTTGGCCCGCGAGGTTACCAGATTGAAACCAATTAGACTTCTCTCTACGACTCGACTCTCTGCTCAAAAACATGTATTTAAAAGAAATAATTGGGTGGAACTTAATATTATTCCTAGGGATCATGGAACCAATTTAAATTTAACAAACAATGCGTAATATTATCTAAATATTTCGCAATTTCGGTTATTAATTAGATTTTTAGGTATTCTATAAAATGTTAATTATTCGTTTACTGTTTTTTATTACTCTTTAATACAGATAAAAAACTTTTAAATACCTTTAAGAACTATATTTAGCGACCAAGTTTACAACTTGTTCGCCAAACTGGAAGTTACTATTTACTTCAAGATGTTGTTGCTTTTGTTATAGTCATAGCCGTCTTGAAGCTATTGTGATTTTTAATCGTGTTATTTTGAATGGTTCTAATATTTACATAAAATATCGCCTTAAATTCGCAAATAGTTTATCTCCTAATAGCAGACTAGTTTGCTTCAATGCGCCAACAATTCGAGCCCTCAGATTGTCTAAGTTATTAGGTCGTATATTTTACACTTGGGCTGTGACTGTGACCCCATAAAAAAGTACAGGGGGTCAAGTCAGGTGACCGAGTAGGCCATTTTACTTCTCTACATCCGATTCGACTGTTTGGAAGATATTATGTAAATAATTTCTGACCTCTAATCCAAACTAAGGGAGTGTCTTGTTGAAACAAGTGCTGGCAAAACCTGGAAAAAGTGAAACCGGTTAATCGTTTCTTAAAAAACTAGTTAATCGGATAACCGGATAATCGAATAATTGGAGAAGAAAATATTTCAGGTTTTATGTAAATTCTGAACTAAACTGGCATCAGTGGCCACCTGCCCGTCTGTTGTGTCAGATTTCAATAATACATGAAAGAAAAGAAACGCATATTAATTAATTATCCAAATAGTCAGTTATTTGAATAACCGGATATTTGGAAAATCGGTTAGTCGAATAACCGATTTTTGGAATAACAGGCTAAACGAGTAACCGGTTTTCGCTTTGTACAAAACCGCAAATAATCCAAAACCGATTAACCGGTTATCCAGGAAACCGGTTTCAGTTGCCAGCGCTAGTTGAAACCAAATATCATCGTTGTAAGGATAAAAAAACTTCTATTGCAGGAACAATATTCTGTGTTAACAAAGCAAATATCTCTCCATTGTTAAACAAAATTGCAGAGATACTCCACTGCTAAATTTCCCTGTATAAAAAAAGTGTGTGATTGTCAATAATATCTGCCTAAATATTTACGTTCTGGAGTTATTGGTTGCGAATCTGAATCATCTAGTGGGAATTATGCTGGAAAGTTATACCTATTTACAGTGTCATGCACACGAAAAGAGAATTTTTTTTTTATAAAATGTGGATGTTGTTGGCACATACAACTTATAATTTCGAAAGTTTTAACCTTCTATCGAAATCTCATCTTCAGTAAGTTCTTGAAGTAAATGTATTTTGTAGAGATGGAACTTTTCTATTTTGAGAATTCTGAGAATAGAGCTTTGCAAAATGTCATTGTGTTGCTCCAGATAACTACTGTATATAATCTGGGTTTTTCTCTATCACCAGTAACACATTTAGTGCAGCATCGTCATCGGTAACAGTTTTGATAGCCTAAATTTGGTGTGTCCGTAATGTTTTCCGTGTCTCTTTATTTTTGTGTTAGTTTGGAGAAACAAGATTGAGTAATCGGAGCATGGTTGTAAAAAAAGGATTCAAGGTCGCCAGAATATATAAGAAAATTAACGGAAACACTTTTATTTCAACCATTTCTTCATTAAACATATATTTTAAAACATTATTCCATATATATGCTGGATATACTACATGTAATATGCCTCCGAAAATAATTTTGGGAAAATAACAGCTAAGATAGTTCTGAACGCATGGTATATACTTTTTGATTGATAATGGTAGATTTATCTTGAATATAATATTAATACTTGAGAATTATTTATCTTTCTTATTTTCAAGTTTGGCATGATCTAATCTATATTTTGTTTCCAACTAGAGGCCTCAGAAACTCTTTTATTTCCGTGAAATATTATGCAAACCTAAAATAATATCTTGTCGTACGTCTTATGTATTAAAGTCAAAAGAGGTCGCAATATATAATATTTGGCAGCAACCTGAGGCGAAAGAAAAATGCCTATAAAGTTGAATTAGATCCGTTATATGAATACAAATTACATAGTGTAGTTTTTGCTACATTACTGAAAAAGTGACAAGTATATTCTGAATAAAGTAATTAAAACGGCGAACGATATTTGTAGCACTATATGCAACGTGGTGATTTAATTCCGCCCAATATTCCTAATATTGTTATTAAATGGCTTTTGGAAAACACTGAAACATGTTTATTTAAAAAGCACTGGCTGACGTATTTTTTTTCATAATTGGTTTTTGAGCTCTATCATCATTACTTTTTTTTTGAATTGCTGCTTCTCCTTTTTTAATAAAACTGGATTCTTTATTGTTTCTGAGTAAAATGGTATTCAATTTTAGCGGTCTCCTAAAACATCGAATTCGAATAGAAAGTATCCGCCCAGATACGTTCAATAAAAAGTATTTACACTTGTCGGCCAATGTCAGATTGTTATTGGAGGACATTTTCAACAATTGCGTTGAATTTAATGTTTTTTTTATGTTATGAATATTGTGCGGAACTAAATTAAGTACCATTATTTATTTATTTTAAGAAATATTATATTGTGTGTTATGTAATTATAATGGCGTCAAAGTAGGTGTTCATTCAAAATTAGTGCAATACTTGGTATTACATTTTTGTTTTAAATGCTTTTGAAATAATTAGAAAATATGTCAGCTTGTAAATACGGGTCCTTCTCTCATAAGTTTTATATAAGAAGAACGAATAGACCCCATGCAGAAAACATAATTTTGGAATTTTTGGAATCTTTACGTAATACAAATTTAGTATGTAAATTATTATTTTTTTTATTTTTTCTTTTTACAAAAGTTATTCAACATTAAAGTTTTAATTAGCCCATTACGTTCACAAACACTGCTAGCCAGGCAAATCGATATTATGACATCAACTAATAACAAGCATCATAGTGCCAGTAAACACAAAGAAGGCAAAGCACACGGTGTTATTTGTGCTGTGAAGTTTTTATTGGGTCTGATGAATAAAAGGTAGTAAATGCTTTTACTACATATTTTTGAAGCAAAACCTTTGATCCATATGATTAATATTTTCAGAGCATTTGCTTCATACTTAAAATATAAGCATTTGCTTTGCTAGAAGCAAAAGCTTCAACAAATATGAATAAAGCTAATTATATGAGTAAAACTGAGTGTGTATTATCTACCTTAGTATTTGCTTCAATAAATGTATAGGTACTTCAGTAGTAGAATTCGCTTTGGTAAAGCAACACCTAATGTACGAATTATGGTGTTTTCAAATCAATACAGAAAATCGGGCGATACACCATCAGACACAGCACCCTTTTTAAAACGGATTAAAAAAAGGAAGGTTAATTTTCTTTTAAAAAAAGTTACAGACCAATAAACGAAGAGATGTCGAAATCCCATTAACCCCAGATCCTCCATCACCTACACCCCTTTAGTAGAATCTCGATAAAAAATTAAAATTTCATTGGAAAACTATTTTTTTTTATTAAAATTTCGTTGACAAAATCTTCAAAAAATGACATAATTGAAAAAAAATTTTTTAAATTGGAAAAAAATTTCGAAATTCTATTAAAAAAATATCATGTACCAAAAAATCAAAATAAACATTTAGGCATTAATAACATTAAGAAACTAATATGACTTGTTTAAACATAGCATTGGCTACAAAATCTGAAGTATTTGCTATGAAGCAAAAGCAAAACACTATTCATTGAAATTGAAGCAAATGCTTTTACTACTACCTTCTGCTTCGAAGCATTTGCTCTTGCTTTTACTTCAAGCAAATGCTTCTATTTTATTCATCAGACCCATTATAATTATCAATTTGTATCGATGTGTGAAAATACTTCAATAAAAACGCGAGGAAAACTTTTGTCCAAATTCCAAGGAACGGAAAACGTAGAAAAGTGTAGTAAAGAGTCGCGTTTCTTCATGCGAGGACCATTTTGATGTGAATAATTAAAAATAATAATAATACTAAACATAAATATGCAAAGACAATAATAAAAATATGTGTAAAGTACGTGGCATGGTAACAAGAGTGATCCTGGGTTTCGAACCATTTTTCTCTTTTTTGTGTTATTTTGGGTCACTAAAGGAGACATTTTTCATCGTGGAATTTTGTGTAGGTGTAATGAAAATCATCGGATAAAAAGTTGTTAATTATCCCTTTTGGGTGAGACTCTTTTTTAGAAAATGTTAATATTTCAGTCTCAAATTTAAACAGTTTTTACTTGAAAACGATAAAGGGGTGTCCAAAAATAATTTTTTAAAATACTTATACACATAGTGTATAGTTTATTTTAAACTTATTTTAGAGGTTTTAATTCTATCTAGAAACAAAAATTTAGGAACCAGAAGGGCATTAGTTACGGCGTTGAAACCCTTACCGCTGAGTAGCCCTTAACAAGGAACCAATCAAATGTCTTTACAGAATTTAGATATCTCCAAACTATTACGAGTTATAGGAAAAATACGGTGTGACGTTATCCCCAAATTTAGCTAGTGTAAAAATACAACTTTGTTGTTTTTTGTCATACGTTTTCCGATAAAACTAGTTTACGTATTTACATTTTAAAATGGAAAAAATTTCTGTTTTTCTGTCGGTTGGGAACGTTTCAATAGGTGTTTACAATAAAATATTATGTCTGCATAAATTTCGCAGACCGTGACAACCAAATAATTTTAGAAAACAACCATCTGAACTTAATGCACGAACTAAGTAAATAACGTATTGAACACGCGGAGATATACTAACAGATGACGTCACGTCTGTAGGAATGCATTCCCAAGAACGCCAAGTTCAATTAGTAATTTAAAAATTTTCTAGATAGAAATTATGAAAACAGATGTGACAATTGCTAATATTTAGTAAAGCTATTAGAATATATGAATTAATTTAAAAAAATCCAAGTACAAGGGACCTGTTGTCAGCGCAGGACACATTGTTTTATGCGAAAAGACGAAAGAAAACTGAAAAGTGACACAATGGAATTGCTAGGCTCTGTACTTATCAACAACAAAATTAAAAAGTAGACCACTTGAAATACACAGGAAAATTGACAAAAATGGCCAAATAACTTCTACGGTTTGTTCCTGTGATGCAGGGATTGGGTAAAAAATGTAAATATATTGTCAGTTTACTGCTGTGTTGCTTTAAGTTCCTAACCTCTATTTTGTGACAAAAATGGCATACATCTAATTCGTCGTGAAGTTTATAAGGAATTTGATAGTTATCCAGTTTCTTTTAATTTAGAAACGACATAAATAATTTTTCATGATAAAGGAAACAGAAAAATTCTCATAAAATTCCTTTATTAATGTGACCGGTTTCATGAACAAATTAATTACTTCACATCATCAGACACAGGACTACAATAGAAAATGAGTGGTGGTTACATACATACATAAATAAATGTTAATAAGTTAGTAAAACTTAAAAAACAGGAATACAGAAGACAATAATTTCAATATTTTTTAAAATTAGTAAAAACTTATTAATAAAAAATGTTTGATAAAATTTGTACCAGAAAGATTGAAATTATTTAAAATTAATCAGGATTACGTTAGCTTAAAATTATAATATAGAAAATGTAAAATTTAAATAATTGAAAAGTGTAAAAAGGAAATTCATTTTTATATAATACTTACATTTTCATAAATATAAAACCAGGGTAGTCAAATTAGAATTAAAATAGTTTTGCAACATGTCAAATTATAAGTAAATGTAAGATATAAATTTTGTTAGTATCTAATTAACTTTTTTTAATAAAATTTCTAAAATTTAACGTGCTTCTTTTAAACACATACATATACTACAATAGTTAAAATCTAATAAGGGATAAATATTTTTTAAAAGAAAATAGATTAAAATAGTGCCCTCTAACGGACTCTCTGAGAACTAACGTACAATAAAATTAAAGTTAAGTTAGAAAACTATGTGTGCACCAAGTTTCTTTTTTCACAATAGTGGAGTTAATTATATTTCAACTGCAGATGGTGATAGCGGTGAAATTATATTTGAACGTGGTGGAAAAATTAACTTCTAAGAAATTGAGGTTATAATGTCGAGCACGTGGAACAGATTTCAGTAGAAAAACTACAATAATATAAAATAAATTAGACAATCACAGAGAAAGTCAATGAAGATTGAAATTGGATCTGTGAGTTCAGAGATAATGTGTTGGGATCTCTTGAATCTTTCAGGATTTCTAAACTTTCAAGGTTATTAATCAAATTTCCTCTTTTACCTAAATGTAATATTTTAAGAGTATTATCAAATGTATGATTGCTATCTGCAAGATGTTTGGCAAAATGGGAAAAACCTGAGGAAGAGCTAATACACCGGACGTGTTCTTTTAACCGTGTTTTAAAATTTCTATATGTGCAACCAATATATGTGCCGTTGCATGTGTTACACGAAAGTTTATAAACCCCACATCTATCTAGTAGATCTATTTGATCTTTACCATTGACAAACAACTTTTCTATAGAGTTAGTTGATTTAAAGGAGATGTGAAAAATATTTTTAAAGCGGTTAGAAATTTTATATGAAACAGGGCCTATGAACGTAAGAGAACGATATGGAATTTCAGATCGAACTTCTCTGTATGTATTTATGTACACTGTATTTTGGACATATTTATTTAATCTTTTTGTTAGTAAGGTATCAATTAGAGTAGTGTTATAGTTATGAGTAGCTGCTATTTGTTTAATAACCGAAAGTTCCTGATTGTAATTATTTAGAGATAAAGGTACTTTTAATAATCTATTAATATGACAATTAAAAGCTGCCACCTTATGTGAAAAGGGATGCAGGGAAGTATTATCAATAACTACACCAGTATGTGTAGGTTTTCTATAGATATTAAAATAATGTTTGTTATCTTCTAATGTAATGTTTAAATTTAAAAAATTTAGTGAACGGTTATTGTTTTGTATTTCTAGTGTGAATTTTATTGTTGTGTGAATAGAGTTGACGTAATTTAAAAAAATTGGTAATAGGTTTGGGGGACCTGACCAAAGAATTAGGGTATCATCAACATAACGGTAATAATATTTTATATACTGGGTGTATGGGTTGTTCTTTAAAATGTGAGTTGATTCCAAGTAATGCATAAAAATATCTGCTAAAATAGGAGATAAAGGACTTCCCATTGCTAGACCGGTCTTTTGTACAAAGGTGTCATTATTGAAATTAAAAAAGTTTTGTTCTAAACACATTGTTAATAAATAAGATATATTCTCAATATTATTATCTGAGCAATCACTGTCAAACAATTTTTCATTAACAAGAGTGATTACCTCTCTCTCCGGTATATTGGTAAAAAAGGTTAGATACGTCCAATGATATTAACATATCCTCATTATTTATATTTATTGATTTTATTAATTAGTTCAATACTATTTTTAACGATATAGGAGAAGTGTCCTGAATATAAATCTTTTAAAACTTTATTTAACCATTTTGACAACTTGTATGTGGGTGAGTTGTTATAAGCAACCACTGGTCTAATAGGGATGTCTGAAAATATATTGGATTTATGAATTTTTAAGAGGCCATATATATATATACATAAAAATCAACAGAAGCAATTTATCCAACACAAGTTCCAGAGGACTTCGTAATTTAAGAAGATCTCTCCTCAAAGATGAAATTAGACTTGGATATACCAAAATTTACCACATTGATGTTAAATTGAAAACTATGTATGACCGAATGGGTGAGATTTGGAGTTTTCATACTATCAATCATTTCTTAACTGAAACTCATAAAGCTAAAGATGCGTTGGAATACCGACAAATAAAAAAACTTAACAATAAATTAGATAGATTAACAATCATAAAAAATCAAAGAAATTCTCTCTTCAATGATCAAAATAACATTAATTCTAATAACTTAAATACACTCAAGTTTCATAACTCTTTTATAAACTATTCCAACACAAATTTTACTGATACAGAATCATTATTACTAAATAAAGGCTTTAAATTTAACCCGTTAATAAATAATTACAAACAAAAGCAAAAAAATCTAGAACTTTTAGCAGTGGAAACAGAAACTATTATACAATCATTAGATATATCACAGAGAGAAAACATTAGAAATGAAGTTAAAAATATCCTTAAAAATGAAAAGAAAAATGGAAACGACAACAGAAACCTTAATTCTTATAATAATAATAATTACAATACAATAGTACGTAATATAAAAACAAAAATTAGAGATAACGATCTGGTAGTCACTAAAGCAGATAAAGGTAATTGTCTCATTGTTATGAATAGAGCTGATTATAACAATAAAGTACAGCAATTTATTACAGATAATAATTTTATAAAATCTAACATCATCATTTCAACATTCATTAATAAAGTCAAAATTTCTTTGAATAATTACAATAGTTTTTTTCGATAAAAAAATGTTAAAAGACTTAAACCCGGACTACACAATGATTCCGAGATTATATGGCCTCTTAAAAATTCATAAATCCAATATATTTTCAGACATCCCTATTAGACTAGTGGTTGCTTATAACAACTCACCCACATACAAGTTGTCAAAATGGTTAAATAAAGTTTTAAAAGATTTATATTCAGGACACTTCTCCTATATCGTTAAAAATAGTATTGAACTAATTAATAAAATCAATACTATAAATATAAATAATGAGGATATGTTAATATCATTGGACGTATCTAACCTTTTTTACCAATATACCGAGAGAGAGGTAATCACTCTTGTTAATGAAAAATTGTTTGACAGTGATTACTCAGATAATAATATTGAGGATATATCTTATTTATTAACAATGTGTTTAGAACAAAACTTTTTTAATTTCAATAATGACACCTTTGTACAAAAGACCGGTCTAGCAATGGGAAGTCCTTTATCTCCTATTTTAGCAGATATTTTTATGCATTACTTGGAATCAACTCATATTTTAAAGAACAACCCATACACCCAGTATATAAAATATTATTACCGTTATGTTGATGATATCCTAATTCTTTGGTCAGGTCCCCCAAACCTATTACCAATTTTTTAAAATTACGTCAACTCTATTCACACAACAATAAAATCACACTAGAAATACAAAACAATAACCGTTCACTAAATTTTTTAAATTTAAACATTACATTAGAAGATAACAAACATTATTTTAATATCTATAGAAAACCTACACACACTGGTGTAGTTATTGATAATACTTCCCTGCATCCCTTTTCACATAAGGTGGCAACTTTTAATTGTTATATTAATAGATTATTAAAAGTACCTTTATCTCTAAATAATTACAATCAGGAACTTTCGGTTATTAAACAAATAGCAGCTACTCATAACTATAACACTACTCTAATTGATACCTTACTAACAAAAAGATTAAATAAATATGTCCAAAATACAGTGTACATAAATACATACAGAGAAGTTCCATCTGAAATTCCATACCGTTCTCTTACGTTCATAGGCCCTGTTTCATATAAAATTTCTAACGGCTTTAAAAATATTTTTCACATCTCCTTTAAATCAACTAACTCTATAGAAAAGTTGTTTGTCAATGGTAAAGATCAAATAGATCCACTAGATAGATGTGGGGTTTATAAACTTTCGTGTAACACATGCAACGGCACATATATTGGTTGCACATATAGAAATTTTAAAACACGGTTAAAAGAACACGTCCGGTGTATTAGCTCTTCCTCAGGTTTTTCCCATTTTGCCAAACATCTTGCAGATAGCAATCATACATTTGATAATACTCTTAAAATATTACATTTAGGTAAAAGAGGAAATTTGATTAATAACCTTGAAAGTTTAGAAATCCTGAAAGATTCAAGAGATCCCAACACATTATCTCTGAACTCACAGATCCAATTTCAATCTTCATTGACTTTCTCTGTGATTGTCTAATTTATTTTATATTATTGTAGTTTTTCTACTGAAATCTGTTCCACGTGCTCGACATTATAACCTCAATTTCTTAGAAGTTAATTTTTCCACCACGTTCAAATATAATTTCACCGCTATCACCATCTGCAGTTGAAATATAATTAACTCCACTATTGTGAAAAAAGAAACTTGGTGCACACATAGTTTTCTAACTTAATTTTAATTTTATTGTACGTTAGTTCTCAGAGAGTCCGTTAGAGGGCACTATTTTAATCTATTTTCTTTTAAAAAAATATTTATCCCTTATTAGATTTTAACTATTGTAGTATATGTATGTGTTTAAAAGAAGCACGTTAAATTTTAGAAATTTTATTAAAAAAGTTAATTAGATACTAACAAAATTTATATCTTACATTTACTTATAATTTGACATGTTGCAAAACTATTTTAATTCTAATTTGACTACCCTGGTTTTATATTTATAAAAATGTAAGTATTATATAAAAATGAATTTCCTTTTTACACTTTTCAATTATTTAAATTTTACATTTTCTATATTATAATTTTAAGCTAACGTAATCCTGATTAATTTTAAATAATTTCAATCTTTCTGGTACAAATTTTATCAAACATTTTTTATTAATAAGTTTTTACTAATTTTAAAAAATATTGAAATAATTGTCTTCTGTATTCCTGTTTTTTAAGTTTTACTAACTTATTAACATTTATTTATGTATGTATGTAACCACCACTCATTTTCTATTGTAGTCCTGTGTCTGATGATGTGAAGTAATTAATTTGTTCACGAAACCGGTCACATTAATAAAGGAATTTTATGAGAATTTTTCTGTTTCCTTTATCATGAATAATTACTCATATGGGATCAACCTATCTACGTTATAAATAATTTTCCTGCTCCGAGAAGTGTTTTTGACAAAAGCGATACAAACAAATCTTACAGAAATATACAGGGGCCTCCCTGGAAATGCATGCGTTTTGTCGAGAATTTTTAAAAAGTGAATATAAAGCACAACCATTTAGACCAACAGAAAACATGCAGGCTATCATAGATGAGAAACTATTTCGAGAGAACGGTCATTCAGTTTTTACAAAACAAAGGTAAACATTATTTTAACCTTCATCTAATTACTGCATTATTTATAAAAACAAAAAATGAGTTGAGATAATAAATCAGATTATATGAATTCATTGTTCTTCCTTTTTGTATTTTAGATATGGAAGACATACTCCGCTTCAAAAAGACTCTTATAACAATATACACAGGTCTGTACAGAGGAATAAACTCTTTTTTTTGCTGCAGAAAGATTTGAAAATTCTCCAATTTCCATTTTACTGAAGTGGGTTGAAACCTTTGATGTGAAGATAATACTGATGTAGTTTTCCACGAAACATCAAATCACCATATACTTGCTTCTTGACAATAATGGCGCCTCCATTATTGTCAAGAAGCAATGGGCGCCCAGTTTGAACATTTGATTTAAACTGTTTCATGTTCTTTTGTTTACGTAATAACATTAAAAATGTAACATTTCTCAATAAAAAAATTAGAGAAATTCAAAAACTCTTATACTGCTGTAATTCTTCTAAAACATTTTGTATCGTTTCCGGGATGATTGAATTAAATTCTTGCCTTATTCTGTCTTTTCAATCATCGACGTTATTTGGTCTGTTGAAGTAGACTTTCGATGTTAAGTAACCCCATAAAAACAGTCAAGCGGGGTCAAATTGGGAGAACGGGCAGGCCTCTCAATTTCACCGCGTCTACCTATTGGGAAAAACTTGATTCAGATAGGATCTTACTTCCAATGCAAAATGTGGTGTAGCTCCATCCTGCGGATACCATATATTTCTATCAATTTCACTAGGTTGTCATCATCTGGGAAAAGTATTCTTAACTCTGGAACTAAGAAATATGGTCCGATAATTTGAGAATTTATAATTCCTTCCCAAACGTTCACCTTCTCAGGATATTGAATATTGGCCTCCATCATCCAATGTCGATTTTCTGTACTCCAGTATCTACAGTTTTGTTTGTTGACTGTTCCATTTAAGACTAATGTTGCTTCATCAGAAAAACAAATATTTTTTATAAAAAATAACGGATCATCTTGGCATCTATTTGCCATGATTTCGCAAAATTCCAATCGGCGATCAGAGTCAATGTCGTTATGTTCTTAAACCAAATGAATTTCATATGGGCGTTATTTTTCATTTTTTAAAACACGCAATATGGACGTTTTACTAACATCATTATCGGCGGCAACTTGTCTTGTAGGTTTATGTGGATTATCTTGAATATCTAACAATATATCCAATTTCTTTTCATCGTCTAAAATGCGTTTTCTACCAGATTATCTGTGGCATTTCCAAATTCACGAAATTTGTTTTCTATTCTACTAACCGTAGACTGAGAAATGCGACGGTCAGGATATTTAGTATTGAAGATTTCGCATACCTACTTCTGCGTTCTTTTTTTATCACCACATCCTAATAATATCAAAATTTCAGTTTTTTGGGTAACCGAAAGACTCATTGTTAAAATAATGATCAACTTGACAATCAGCGATAAATAACTAGAATTATAAGTGTGTACAGATGTAGCAAATAAAGAAATGTAAATGTATAATTTTTTCTGATATGTAAAAAGAAATCCTTTTTTACTTCTTTCTTTTTGTTGGGTATTATGCCACGCATACCAGAAAACCGATACATTTAAATTGAATGTTATGACACAAAATTAATTAAAAAGTCAGACTTGACAGATATTTGGTACATAGGCATAAATAACTTTTGATTGTATACATTACATATATATTTTGAAACTTGAAATTTAATTTTTTTTGATGAAAAATATACAAAATTCAAAAAAATCTTATATTGCTGAACAAAGAATTAAAAACCTTTCAAATGAGCTATCACACGCACCCTCGTTCTATTTAAAAATTTTAAAGTGGTATCTGTCACTCCAAGGGGGTTGAAGGGGGAGGTATAAAAGTATGCTCAAAAAATGTCATTTTAGAATTAAAAATTGACGTGTTTCAGGATTTTACTCATAACTTGTAAATTACGTAGATAATGAATTTATCCGTTACTTATGGACCTCACTATATAAGAATATATTAAATTTTCATACGTAATAGGCTGCCAGCTATAAAAGTATTAGTTTTTAGTGAGCGGCGAAGGTAGCTACTCACTCTGGAAAACTAGTCGGCGGGGAGTGGAGAAGAAGGGTGGTTCTCTGATTAATTAATTGTACTGGGGCGATATTAAGTGGTAAACAAATTAAAACAAAAGAATTAGATAACTATCTTTAATAATAATTAATTTGCGAATTACGATTCTTAAAAAATCATTAACAAAAATAAGAAAAATTATATACTTACTTTATAACGGAAAGGATTATCTAACCCAACTCTTATATAAATACATAAATCCCAATAAAATATATATACATAACGTTAATGGAACTTGTACATAAGTAAAATATAAATGAAATATTCTTATATAACCAATTTTAAGTATTGCCATCCTAAATATTTAAACAGTTAAATAGTAAATTTTTCTTATAAATAAATAGTGGTTACTATATTACTCTTGGACCATTTATGAATGGTCGAATATATTACTAATTGCAAAAAAATATATATTTAAATTATATGTGGCACTTAGCTGTGTTCTTGAAGCGTAGAGGGTAGTTTCCACAATACGAATGGTTGTTATGACTCCAGAATACCACACGGAGGGGTTGTAAGGATGAAACAACAATAATCTGGACGATAAAGATGTAAAACATTTGTCAGGTAAGTCTTCCACAGGGTACAAGGCAAACTTCCTTGAATGGGGTTGTTAATGATGCAGCTTGCCAAAATCGACGAGTGATGCTCTCATTCACCATACCATACAGGATAACTGAGGTTAACATAAACGGTAACCGTTTAAGGAATTAAAATTAGAACATAAAGAAAAAGAAAAAGAAAGAAAGAAAAGAAAAACCGTGAAATAAAGAAAGGAACCATTATGTAACTAAATGGCAACAAAATAATAGTTACTCACTTCTACACCTAGTAGAAGGCTCCTTTAAATTTCCATAAACTTGTTTGAGAGTTAGTTCTCGTGTTTTTCTGAGCTGATGACAAATCTGTATAAAACGACGATTGCAGGAACCACCAAATACACAAAAATCTTCTAAATAGAAAATATTCCTAACAATTTTTATGTAACTCTTGTAATATCACTCCCAATTCAATAGTCATTTCACACGACTATTACAAAAATACCACTGCTCGATAATTTAACGGTCTGAACAACTCAACGACTCAAACGAAAAACCAGGACTCGAGAATAACGCGTAAGGATATCACTAAGGATAAAAAAACATAATCGACCTACAAAAAAAGAAGAAACATTCTAAAAACCCTAATAATAATCTTAGTACGATATGAGAGATTCTAGTATAATTAAATTATCTTATATAATACTATAATTAGAAAATAATTAATAATTTACGTAGGTACTACTTTTGCTAACGACTCCGAGTCGATTTGCCCTTAGTGGAAACAGACAGAATTCAATAAACATTAGTGCAGCGTTGCTTTGCAGTTGGATTGTGATCGCATTGCCGTTGCAATGTACATTACGATAGTTTCGGAAATTCCCGTTTGACCTGTACTGCCGCACACTTCCTGCCACCATGAAATATGAGACGTCACGAAAACTACAATTTTTGGTATAAATTAAGTCGCCGCAGCAGAGAAAAGGAATACAATTTTCTAGTGACAACTACCTACACGCGCTAAGCTGGGTGGTTGCGGAGCCGTAAGCGCGTTGGGCTTGGCCCCAATTAGTTAGAATTCAGAATCTGACGACAATGCCGTCCGGTCGAGTGTCTGGTAGCATCATAGGGTTTTTAGCGCACTGAGCTAGACCGTCCTGGATCCGCCGTTAGTAAATAATTATCGAACGAACCCCATCACCAGTCCGTTGATTACTTATTGCCGTGAGCCTTCAGCACACTGAGCTGGACCCGTCGTTGGTAAATAATTATTAGCATCGAGCCATGGATGTTTCTTCTTCAGCACGTTGAGCTGAAGCCTATCGTCGCACCGTTAATCTCCGAAATTACACTCCTCGCCGTAAATTAATTTCACGGGCGTGTGTGTACCGGGTGTCACTAAGATATGATTCACCACCTTTTTCAGAATTATTTGTAATGTTAAATAACAGAACCCTTAAAAAAGTTACTTCTTAGAAATAGAGAAGAATAACTAATTTCAATCTATTGTACTTAATATCTTAATATTGACTGTGTTGATCATTCTATGCTATTAACGAAATTAGAAAAATATGGAGTTGGGGGTATTGCTCTTAAATGGTTTAATTCATATTTATCAAATCGCCTTCAACAGGTGAAAATTAAAGAATCAATTTCCAGTCTAGTTATTGTCAATACAGGAGTTCCTCAGGGATCAATTTTGGGTCCAACATTGTTCGTCATTTTCATTAATGATATGTTGAAATATTTAGAGCATCCATTGTGTTCAATAGTATCATACGCAGATGATACTAATATTTTAATAAAGTGTAAAAATCTGTCTGATGCGGAGAATTGTGCAATCTTAACGTATGCAAAAATCAACAATTGGGTTGAAAAAACAAATTATGTGTTAACCACGAAAAAATAGCACTCATAGTTTTTAGAATGTCACAATCTAATCTTAATGTGAGTGACGGTATAGTGTTGGATGGCCAAACAAATATTAATTACTCATTAAATACGAAAATGTTGGGGTTAAGAATAGATTGTCACCTTAAATGGTCCAGCCACATTCAAGGTGTACGCACTAAATTGTCAAAAGTATGTTATGCGTTAGCTTTGACATCTAAACAGTGTAGTTCAGCCGTTATAAGGCAATTATATTTCGCTTCATTTCATTCTGGCATCAAGTACGCAATAGTACATTGGGGCCTATCACCTGAAGCGCATGGCGTTTTTTCTTTTACAAAAACGAGCAGTGCGCATCTGCGAATTTAAAATATAACAAATCTTGCAGGAATTCATTTAAATCATTAAATATTCTCACCATGATTTCAATATATATTTAAGAAATTACATGTTTCATATATAAAAACAAATTAACTTTCTTGGAAAACAAAACACAACATTTTCACAATACCAAAAAAAAACCTTCTTTTATCACCTAAGCATGAGACAGCTCTGTATCAAAAAAGTTTTTTTAATGGATGTAAATTTTTCAATGTGCTGCCGGAAAAGATTAAATCTTTACCAACAATTTACAAATTCAAATCTGCTGTAAAATTACTATTGCTAAATAGAAATTGCTACACCATCGACGAATTTTTTAACAAGTTAATTAAGATTTTATGCTACTCATGTTTATAGTGTGTGTATACAAATATTTATAATTACTTCGTAAGAATTTTATCAAAATCTTTAGATAATTGTTTACATAAGAGATACAACTTATTAAATTTTAAGATTTAATGTTCATATTTTATGGTATACAATATATGCAACATTTTTTTTCTCGTTTTTTTTTCTTCATATTGTATCAATATTTTCTGTTGTACGATGACGAAATTTCTTAAACTTACTCAGTAGGAGGTAGTTTTCTGAAATTAATAAATATATTGTTATTATTATTTTTTTTTTTTTTTTTTCGGTTTCCCGATGCCGGTCAGTCCCTCCCGTGGCCTCCGACGCCTCACGGGAGTCGCGCCGGCGCATCAACTACAGCCACTCCCCACATCCCGCAGGGTTAGTGACTGTAGATACCAGAATCATGTGCCCTAAGCAGACGGAGGGAACCCAG
>JANEYF010004201.1:0-65707 GCA_029963845.1 Rhamnusium bicolor
GCCGAATCATACACGTTGGGGAACATGGTTGCAGGCAGCTTTTTATTATGCTGAATATTTCCAACAAATAAAAGCTGTGATACTACAATTCAACCCAGATGAGGCTGCAGCTATTAAGGAAAGCCAGACAAAATTCGAAGATATTTCCGTTGAAACAGCTTTAAAAAATATGGCGAAGAACTATAAACCATTACATGAAAGCATAAAAAATTAGAAAACGGTGTGTTGTTGTTAGCGGAGTCACTGCAAATAGTGGACGAAGTAAATCTACTGCTACACACTATAGGTGACGCAACAAATGAGCGCGTTAAAGAAAAGTTCGCAAGTGTGTTAAATAAAGACAGCGGCTTTACCAAATTAAGACAAATATGTGATGGTGCAGCCCCAGATCCGTTAAGTGCGTTCAAAGACTATTTTACGTATGCGTGTATTACATCAGTAGATGTAGAACGGTCGTTTTCAAAATATAAGAATATATTTTCACCAAATCGAACATCACTCATGGAGACAACCATAGAAACATACCTGATGCTGCAAAATGGCTACACATCTTCTCCAGTTTGTGAGAAGCAAGCTAGTTCATCAAGCTAGTTAAGAGGGTACGTTTTACATACATTGTTATAAATTGTAACAGTTTATTGTTTCTCGTATTAGTTAATTTCGCGTACGTCACTGTCCCACGGAACATTTTTGACAGCCCTACTTATTACTAACTTAATTGCTAATCTTAGGTCTATAATTGATACATTTATAATTTCTCTGGGGGAATTCTGAATGACCAACATAAAACTCGTTAAGAATATTTTTCATTTGTTTTGCAGATATTAAATTATCAATCAAACTATCTTTGTATTCATTATTTTTGGCAATATTTTTAATTATTTTTACTTCTTTTTTAAAATTTTCTCGACTTAAAAGAAATGTTAATAGGCGGTTGATGAAACTGTGGAATGGTGAGTGTTTTATTTGTAGTGACTGTTTGGAACTATTGTGAATTACTGTGTCCGTATAACTGGGTTTGCGATACATATTAAATTCTAGGAATTTATTATTATTTTTTTATGTTAACGTCTAAAAAGTTAAAGCTATTTTCATTTTCAATTTCTAAACGTATATTGGATTTTTTGATTAAATGAATTTAGTAGATTGAAAAACTGGTTTAATTGCTGTTCTTTCCTTTCCAAAACAAAACACGTCGTCTGCATAGCGTGTCCAGAAAAATACAATTTCTACCAGAATATCTTTTGACTGAAACAGATTATTTTTGAAATTCAAATAATATAGATAAGCCAGATAAACTGCACTGCAGTATACGAGCTAAAGTGTTCTGACTGTGATGCTAGATTGTATATTGGACAAACTGGTCGAAATGTAAACACACGAATCGAAGGAACATAAAAAATCTATTTTGAACAATATACATAACACCGGCATATCAACGCACTGTGAGAAAATAATCATTTCATAGATTTGAATAAGATCGACTTGCTTCATTCAGAAAATAAAGGTAAAAAATTAGATTCATTAGAAATTAAAAAAAAGCAGTAAAAAGTAATAAAAACGTAACAAATGATCAAATAATTTTTACCGGTCACGACATTTTAGACAAAATAGTGGAAGTTAATGAAAATTCCATCGGTTTATACCATACAATTTAATACTTTACAATTGTATTGTACTGCCCAGATGTGATATATAAACAAAGAACACGATTTAAAATCTAGTATCATCTGTCCTCTTGAGAAAGGCCTAAAAAGTCGAAACACGTGTAATGTTTTAATAAAATATTTTGAAACATTTAAAAACAAAAAGTATCTTTACTTTTAATAATTATAAATGTTTATTTGTGTATAATATTTGGTATAAATAATTCTGGACACATAATGTAACTAGAATGCTAATTATATTGATTTCTGATGATTATTTCCCTCTATACCTTAATAAGACTAAATGAATATTAATATTTTATGAACAAATCACGTATAATTAATACTAAAAACATAATACAGTAACATAAAATAAGACAATTAAGAATAATATCGAAATTCCAGGTCATCCGATTGTGTAGATTCAATCATTTTCCTTGGGCCATATATTTAAATTTTAAGTGAAACTGAACTGGAATCGGCGACCAATTAATAGGGATCCCAAAGAGGATCTCTGAAGCACTTTACTAAGAACATCTCTCTCAATATTTTTAGAAGGTCACCCAGGGTTCAGTTTCGGAACCTCTATAATTTGTTACCCATATAAGTGACATTTTTTGCTCGTTTAATGCATGTGATACCAAGATCTATTCGAATCCAAGCCATATAGCAGGATTTGTACAAAATATATGAATGGGATGATATATGGCTACTACCTCCAAATACTCTGGGCGTTTTAATCACAAATAACATATGGCCTGACCATATGTACGGCAAGAAATTGATTCGTTAACGAAGGAATTTGAAAATGCAGATTTCAACACTAAATTTTAACAATTTACGAACGAACAAACGTGTGTCCTGTACATGATGTGGGGGTGACCCTTATTAAAAATACTAATAAGGTATAATAAAAATTAAAATCCAAAGTATTCCAACAGAGAGGGTAACTTTAATTTACAAATAGTAGTAAATACAAAAAAATAATACCTAAATAAGGTACAAAGTCATAAACTTCTCACTCCATTTAATTGAAAATTAAATAAAGTTGTCACACACTCCTTGGTGATTTATAAATTTGTATCACATAAAGAAAGATGATTAAACGTTTATTGCAATTGCCCACTAGTAAAATATTTTTACCAAGTAAATGTAAATCCTTTTTGGGGCCACAACGTGTGCCATTCGCAGACCGGTTTCTGGTTTTTACCTTCTTCAGTGCGAGGTAGGTACACGTACGACCACAAAGAGGATTTCAGAATCACAAGTCTCTATGTGACAGTGTAGTATCAATGAGTCCATAGTAACTCCATCTACCAGTGTCAATCGCAATGTAATAAATTACACTAAATTAAATTAAAGTTAAAAAATGATCACAGAAAAATGTAGTAGTTTGATTAATTCTTAGGAATCATGCAAAATTTACACCTAGACTAAAATAAAACACTGGCAAAAACAAATTATTTTAATTAATTAATTATTTAAAGTTGTTTTATGTACAGATCCCAGATGTACTTTAAGATTTGCTTTTTGCTTAAACGGTCTAAAGCAAATATGACACTTAAACTGTGGTAGTTTATTACATTCATAACGTATGTGTTTTCCTACTCCACTTCTGTTTTTATATTTTTTATGGCACGTTAAACAAAAAATAAAAATTGTCATACGTATAAAAGCCTAAAACAACAAAGAAAATGAACATTCAAAAAAAAAAATCTTATATGAGACACAGTTACACACTTTTCTACATCCTAAATTTTCCGTGCATGTCAGTTTCATATCAAGTTGCATTTTTACGATATGAGGTGTATGACAAAGTGATATTATTTTCAAAAAAGTATAGATTCAAACAAATGTATTATGTAACCATCCTGAATATCTTATTTAAATATTAAATAATATGACCCTTAAACAACTACATCCCGGGTTATATTTCCATGCCGAGAGTAGAATTACAAAAAGGAAATTTGGATCACTATGTACATCTCACAAGGATACTGGAGAGACTCTAACAAAATATTAATAAAAAGAGCTTATTTATTAAGGAATATACACGTTACTATATTATGTAGGTTGCAGTTACTAAATCTAAACCAACCATTAATAATCATAAAGTGATTGTATCTCTAAAAAATAACACTTTGTTTTTAGCTATTGTTACGTGTTTGTTATCCACACAAACAAGTCAAACCGTAGATTCGTTGATTGAAAGTTAAGGTAACACTTATTACTTTATTAACTAATTAATAAATAACAATATAAGGACTTAACTATAATCACAAATAAACACTTAGAAATCACCACTGATCTCTAACTTATTTCTTATTTACTTGCACAACTACAAATGAAGGTTGAGCTGCTCCACCGTGCGCCTTATATATACATCCATGTATGGTCTAGAACTTTCTTGAATATTCCTGATTCTTCTCGTACAATTTTAGGTCATTGTGGGTCTAGACTACCTTGGCTATTTAATTCAAATTTTAATACTGGTAACGCTATCTCTGTGCACACCCGGGAACCATTCCATTGGTGTACCAGTATGTCTTATACAGACGATGACTTAAAAGTTCAAATCAGCAGTTTACATGTAGTGAGGTGAGTACCAGGTTTCTTTAGTTTACTTATTTTTATATTTAATTTGTTGCAATCAGGACTGCAACTTTTTAATACATGTTATACACAAAAGTGTCTCTTTGTAGTGACGTTTTAATGTGTACATATAACCCGAAGACTTACACCTTAAGATTAATGTATAAAAGTATTCTAGTGTTAGCATACCGGGTTTCAACGAGATCATTTATCGGCCCGCCATTTAAAAAAAATGGAATAAAATTTTCAAATTTAAAACTCTCATATGAGAAGTAAATGGGCTTATTTTGATGTCCATATATTATCAATACCACATCTGGTTTCACTGGAAGTGTCATCAATATTGAATTTTTAATTGAACATTGAAATTAAAATATACAGGGTATTTTAATTTTTTTTTTGATTATGCCTGAAATTTTCCATTTTATAAATCAAAATTTTCGACATTACATATTTTGACCTCTCAGTTTTTCAAAAACTAAGTAATTGTTCCTCCTTTACGTTTACTGTTTCAATATCCATTGAAAATGTACACGCAAAATGAAAAAGTCGACATGTTAGTTTACGGAGAATTCCGGAAAAAATTCCAGGGCTGATGCAATAAACTACGGACAACGTTCTCCAAATGGAGACACCAGCCGCAAAATTATGTCATAAGACTAGAAGCTCAACGTCGAAAAATTGACCCGGTAAATGATGAAAATGGGGTAATTATAAACGAGGAGACTGAAGTAAATGTATTAGCTCTTGCTGAAATTGTTAGGACTGTATCCCTCCGGAAAATTGGTGATGATAAGTTAAATAGTAGCCACGAATCCGCAAGAAGGATTTTAAAGAAACACAATAACAAAAACTTTAAATATCAAATAAGTTACCATTTATAAGGATACGATTTTGAAATAAGAGTGATATATATAACTAACATTAGAAGAAATAATAATTTTGCCAGGCAAATAATATTTTCTGATGAATCAAGATTTACAAATTTGGAATTATTCAACCGCCAAAATACTAGATACTGGACACAACAAAATCTTTTTAGAGAACGAAACCAGCAAGACAGATTTAGTTTTAATGCCTGGATGGGCATGTTTGGTGATGTGTTGCTGCCTCCAATTATTTTTGATGGTCAGTTGACCTCCGAGATATACCTGGAATTTTTGACTAATATTAACAATGATTTTATGACTCAATTGCTAAGAGAGGCCAGAGATATCCTGTTTTTTTCAGCAGGATAGGCCCCGCCTTAAAAGGCCGAATAGTCATTTTGAACATTTAATATAAATTCAAGATTTTTTTTAATTCGACCATGTTTAATACATTGACAAGATAAAAAACGGGACACATTATATTTTTTATAACTCTTTCTTTGTATTAAGCCCAAAAAAAGTCCATAATGCGACCTCTCCCCAAAGTCACAAATCCAACCGGTTTTTCAGATTTACACCCTATTAGCATTCTTCCATTAATGTCAAAAATTCTATAAAAATTTGTCTAGGTACAAAAAACTTTACCAATATGTCAATGAAAACCATATATTACCATCTAGACAATCCGGATTTAGAAGCGGATATAGCACTGCAACCGCTCTTATTAATGTTTGTGATGATATTTTAAGAAAATGGGATGAAGGAGAGCTGACAGCACTAGTGTTACTAGACTTTTTAAAAGCATTTGACACCATAAATCACCGCATCTTAATTTCAAAATTAAAATATTATGGCCTAAATAACACCTCAATAGATTTTTTCGATTGTTTTTTATATGGTCGAACCTAGCAAGTTAGGATGGGCTCTAATATGTCTAATTCTGTTGATATTACCAGTGGTGTTCCCCAAGGGTCAATATTGGGCCCATTGCTTTTTTTAATTTACACATCCGATCTCACAAACTGTTTGAGTCAATGTGAAAGTTATTTTTTATGCTGATCACACTCAAATTTATTATAGCTTCCGTCCTGATGAAGTTATTTTGGCAAGTACTATATTAAATGAAGATTTAAAAACAATTATCGATATATCTAAAAAGCATAATTTACATATTAATGCATAAAGTCATCACTGCTTTTGACCGGTGGCCAAGCTTATAGAGATAGGGTAGAAGGTGTCATCAGTATAAAAATACAAGACTTTAAGCTTCCAGTAATTAAATCTACAAAGAACCTTGGACTAATCATTGAGAGTAATTTAAAATTCAGAGAGCATGTTAGTAAGTGTTTACAAAAAGCATACTGTTCTCTAAAATTCTTGTACTCAAATCGTACTATCTTATGTCAAAATTCAAAACAAATATTGTGTGAGCAACTTGTTTTATCTTTCTTTAATTATTGTGATGTAGTATATGGGCCATGTATCGACTCATTTGATGCATGGAGAATTCGGAAAATGCAAAATAACTGTTGTCGGCTCATTTTGAATTTGCGAAAGTATGATCATGTCTCGACACAAATAACCTCTTTAAACTGGTTAAATATGAAAAATCGCCGATTGCTTCATTTAACTACATTATTTCATAAAACAAATGTAACTAAAGTACCGAGCTATCTGAATTACAAGATCCAGCTTCGACAAAACTTGCATAATGCCAACATCCGCTATCCTAACAAAATTCATATTCCTAAACACTCAATAAAAACATTTCAATGTTCATTTTCATACCAAATGCCTAATTTTTATAACAATATCACTGACCAACTAAAACTAATGACTAAACGCATTTAAAAAAGAAACTTAAAGAAAGAGAGGATACATAATTATTTGTTCTTTTGCCTTGGTATATACGTATGTTTATGTGCATATTTATATAAAATATTTGTTAAACTTTTTATTTACTCCCATTAATTATTTAATTTGTTTGAATAAAATAACTTTTTTTCTCTTATATAATTAGGTTAAAATGTAAGAAGAGTTTATAACTAAACTTTCGCCTAATAAAGACCATTATTATTATTATTATTATTATTATTAAAATACTTATTTACCTCCTTTCAAGATCGTTCTCATAAGTAGATTTAGTTGATATTTAAAATTTTTGTGATTGTTTTTTTTGTGATTTGGTTTTATGAACAAATTCTCATTTATTTCAAAGGCAACTTAGTTTATTTGCGAATAAGTTATTTTGATGCTTTAGATTAATATCATTCATACGAGGCCAATAGTTTAAAATTTGCCACAATTCTTTTATAATAAAGTCCGTTATACTTACACCAATTTAAAGCTTAAATTATGTCGTTTCCTATAGGGAAGAAAATATAGGGGTTACTATTTGAAAAAATTAGTAATTGTAGCCCTAATGTCGGAAAAATAATTATTTTGAATTTTTCAAATAATTTCATTATAACGAAACATATTCCCTTCATATTGCGCCCAAAAATCAAAAATATAATATCCAATGCCTACTTGCCTACTTACACAAAGAGTTTCTATATAGAAAATTTTTGATATTACCCGGACTTATTTAAATTTCTTATGAAAATCAAGATTAATAATTGGAACTTTGTATAATAAAAATTTTCCAAGTAGACATTGGATACCATAATATGGTTCATTTTTGATATTTGGGTGCAACATGAACCGAATATTTTTCGTTATAATGACATTATTTGAAAAAAAATTCAAAATAATTTTATCCTGACGGGAAATTTTCTATATAGAAAATTTTTAATATAACCCGGACTTGTTTCAATTTTTTATGAAATTCAAAATTAATAATTGAAAGTTTCATGCATAATCAGATTGTTAAAATATACAATTATATACGTTCCATTTAAAACGTCAAAATTGATGACACTTCCGGCGACACATGTATTCTTTGCATACTAGTACTTTTCTTCCGCTACCAAGATTCCAATGTTATAATGGTACAATTTACCAGTTATTACCAGATCACATTTTGGTCGGAAATGAATACAAAACGGTTGCCACACTAAGTTTGTTGGAACATGTATGATATTAAAATTATTAAAAGTTGTATCTTGTGTACTACAACTATTAAATAAAAATGCAGCAGGTATTGTGATCATGCATTTTATATCTGGTTTAGCAATAACATTCATATTATTAGATGCCCGACTATAAGAAAAATGAAGCTTTACTCCTGTTTCATACACTGAGTATCACTAAGAGAAAAACAGTTGTTACTGTCACTACAGGGCTGCAGTTTAAATCTTCTATATTTTGTAATATTTTTCATGCATGTTGCACTTATCAGGTGCGTCTTTAGATTTCCCTTTTGCTTAAAACTCTTAAAACACAAATTACATTTAAACTGCGGCGGCTTGTTGCATTCATATTTTATATGCATGCCAACTGCACCTTTGTTTTTATATTTTCTGTTGCAAGTTTTGCAATAGTAAAAACCTCCAAATTCATAGAAGTCTTCTGAGATTTCTGAAAAAACAAAAGTTTTATTAAATTGTCTTAAATTATATAAAATATTAAAATATTCTCCAGAAACTCCTGTATATTTTTAAATAAATTGAATTTTTAAAATGCGATCGAACGGAACAGTAAATATATGAGAGGCTAGAAGCAAAGTTATCTTACTCTGTGCAGATCATAGATAAGACATTGTGAAACTGATAATATTTACTTGATCGGCACCATACGACTTTTAATATGTAACAATCAAAATTAATTTAATTATTTTTTCAACAATCTTTCAGCAACCTTTTAAACACTGCACAATGTTTTCTCATGTAAGACTGTGATGTATGAATATCCATTTACACCAGGTCACTTCTTGTCACTCTTGTGGTTTTGTCATGAATTGCAAACGGGTGGCACCAAAAATTAAAGGACACATCCAAATCCGACTTCAGCAGCGGGACGGTGAAACATTATACTCTTCAAAATTTTAAACTTCTGCTAATCGTTACAACGGCTGATCATCAGCTGATTGATAACTGAAGTAACTCTTGTCGTCTTGGATTTCAGGACCATTCTAAGCTTAGATATAATTTAAAATGACCTGATCCAAGAATTGCTGACATGTCGCAATACCAATCTTTTTTGTCATAATGCGGACTACTATATTTTCTTTTTATGCTAGTATTGCAAAGAAAAAGCAATCGCTGTCTATTGAAGCTTAAAGGGGCGAAGATGGAAGACCCATTTTAATGTAATACTAGTAGATATTAAAGTTCAGCATCAAATACCACTACATGTAATACAACCTTCTGTATCCTTAAAATACCATTATGCGAGAGAGGGCTACATACACATTTGGAACAAAGGTACACTTTTGGTAGATTGCCTTTGCGAAGATTGAGCTTCTTGCCGAGATGTTCCGATACTGAGATTGTTTGATGTAGCAATATACAGGATGGGGCAATAGTGCGTGGGACTTCGAGTTGTTTATAAAGACACACCAACAACAGTACAAAATATGAAGGAAAGGATAATAACTGCTTTTAGATCTATCACACCGGCAATTTTAGGAACAGAAGAAACCTCATTTGAAAAGCTCATACAGACGTGTGTCAATCAAAATGGGCAACATGTGGAGCACTTATTATAATTTTTTCTAATGATTTATTTGAAGAAATCTCGATTATTTAAGTTTATTCTTGAATTTTGTACTTATTGCTCAATAAAACGAAAATGGTTGCAATTAGCCATAGGGAGGTACTTACACAAAATGTTCGTTTTCCATTTTTATATCACATCGTTGAAAAATATACAAGGTGTTCTATTTAAAAAAATTGTGAAAATTCTATTTAGAGTTCTTAATTGAAAAATAATTTTTGGCCACCCTGTACATTCTTAGGAAGTAAAAATGATTTAAACACATTATATAGATACCTCGTACCTAGTATTAACGTAAGTTTTTCTTAAAACCCAATAATTGTGACTTTGGTGATTTTTTCAATATGCATCTGCAGATGGCATTATTTCAACAAAAAAAATTCATTACATCCAAGTGGTTGGGAGATAGTCAATAATAATAAAGAAAAGCCTCTAAAAAGAGGCTTTAAAAAATGTACTGATATACATAGCATTCCATTTTAAAAAAAGACACTTGATCCTGTAATTTCGTCTTGGCTCGACCTGTATATTCGAAAATAATTTCCGGTTATAAACTCTTTTATCTAGTTTACTCATACATATTTTTTAATTTCTAGCTATTCGTTGCACTCGAGATATCGAAGTCCATCGCACTATTGCCCCACCCTGGATTATCTGAGACCTTTATATGTGAGAGATACGGTTTATCGCAGAATTACGTTCACCTACGACATCTGATAGACGGAGTTGGCAGTTACATCTAGTTTTCATGTAAATCTTAGATTACTGTGTTTGTGAAAAATGATAATGAAAGCAATATTCCAGCAACTTTTCTACACAACAATCTATTTCAAATTGCCTATTTGGTTTCGGTTCCAGTAAATCCATCACGATGGATTAGCAAAACAGTAGAAATAGTAACAAATGCTTGAAGTATATTTTGCAACCTCTCGAAAGTCTTCGACTGTGTGCAGCATGAAATTACAACTTCGCAAATATGAACTTCCTTATCAACTTCATAGTATCTTATATTCTGGCAGAGATTGAATAGCTGTATATGACGAAGTAGCATCATCATCAGCAAAAATTAAATCTGGAGTTCCACAGGGTTCTGTACTAGGACCTCTAGTATTTATAAACGATCTAATTAATTATAGAAAATATATTTCGCTTCTATTGTTGGCTGTTGACAACTGTGACAATTAAAAGCAACTTTAATAATTTATTGCGAACACACAGTGTTCCGAGAGAATAAATTGAATTTTAATCAATCAAAAACGCATATGTTCTTTTGTCCATAATTAGATGAATTTGACAATCCCAATAATATAAAGTCTGTAGGAGTATCATGGATCTCAGTCTATGTTAGGACTAGCACGTAGATTATTTTGACTGTAATCTATCTAAAAATGTGTGTATAAGAAAAAACCTAATAACTAAACTAAGCTAAAGAATTTTATATGTTCGGCGAGAGATAAATTTTCTAAATAGTTATTATTCAAATTTTGTAAAATATTTGGATATCTTTAACCTAAAAAAAAAGAACAAGAAAATTAACTATACATATTGGCAGAAAAAGAAATCTTTATAACTTACTGTTTAAATTTTTCTGATAAAATTAGAATGCCACCACTCTATCGTTTCTTATGACACAGTAAACATTAAACTGCCAACTTTCTTGAAAATTTCGATCCCTGAACACGAGTCACTCCAATAATGCGAATTTTGTCGATTAAAAAGTCATTTAGCTTCATCTGACCATATAATATTTCCCAAATAAGAATTGTCGTCTACAAACCTTATTAGAATAAATTCACAAAAATTTTCTTTTCTTAGGAAATCTGTTTCTTTTAATCGTTGAACCATATGGAATGAAAACAGATGAAATTTATGTTTAATTAAGATTCTGTGAACTGAATCCTTGCATAGTCCCGATTCCAGAGCAGCTTGTCTTAATGACATCATTGGAAATGCATGAAAATATCCCAGAATTGCTATTTCTACGTTTTCGTCATCAACAATTGGTTTCCATTTTGAATTCTTGCCTTAACAGAGCCATAGTTTTTAAAATTATCCAGTATGCGTTTTAGAGTATTTGGTGACGGTTTCCGTTTTTGTTAATATCGTGTAGCAATATGTACTACAAGTTCTTGATATTACTTTATCACATTCTCCATAAATAATAAACAAATTCAAAAAGTCTTCGTGGGTGTAATTTAAACGCGGTGGAATTTTTTGATATAAGAGAATGACTGACATTACTGATTGTTTCTAATCATGGCTAATTTGATAAAATTTTTACTAAAAAATTCTTGAATTTCTAAGAAAATCGCAAATATTCCAAAAAGTTGTAAATTAAACCCCCACAATGCTGATATCAGAAAAAAAGGAATTTAGTTATACATAACTTGATGTAAAAAAAATACAGAGTATTCCATTTGACTTAAGCAAGTTTTCGCGGTTTGAAGTTTACAAAATGTCATTTTAAAAAATGGAACACTTGGTATACTATTATTGAATTTCTTTAAACTGTAGAGCGTAGCTCACCTTATGGTCTTTCTGCATGCCAAAAAGCAAATGAGTATCTTTCATGCAAAGAAAGTTATAAATGTTATTGTAAATCATTACACCTGTCAAATTTTTTTTTAAATGTTAAATATCTCTGAAACGGCTGGGTTTAGGCATAGGGTATCCTACATCTTTTTGACTCAGAATTTTATGCTCTTTCCGAAAACCCTAAAATATATAGGATAATTCATTTAAAGTAAGCAAGTTGGTATCGACTTCCGGTATAACGGGAAGTGTCAGATACTTGTAATTATTTTAGTAGGATTGACCACACTGCAATTAGTAATTCTAGAGGGAAAGAAGCATACTGTCCAGTAAATTGCTGTTTGTATATATATATATTATATATTTACCGTAGAGGGCAGGCTCAAAGATGCCTATTTTAGTGAAAATATGTATAAAAAAAAAACAATGTGTTACTTTTATTAAAAACATTTTTATAGTTACAAACAACAAAAATTTAAATACACTCATAATGGAATATTGCCCTAGATACTACAAATAAATATAATTTTAAACATCCATAAAATACAACTATGGAAGAATTTTGTGCACATTAGCTATATGGACTTTAAGATTTCCTTTATGCTTGAATTTTCTATCGCACATGTTACAGTAAAATTGTGGAGATTTATTACATTCAAATTTTCCATGCTTATGAGCCGAGGTGCCATGTTTATACCTTTTATGGCAAGTTTTACAATGGAACCAAGTGTGATTAGTCTTATCTATCACTTTGTAGTAAAAATCACCTAAAATTACAGAAATATTAGACATCTCAATATTATCTAATGCTAAAACTCTGATGAGTCAAAGCATACTGTGCCTTAGGGATAATCCGTCCATGCTCACCGCTGCATTCGACAGATGTTGCCTTTTATGTCACAACCTCAAAAACATTAAAATAGTGTTTTTGTTCATTATTTATTAAAATTGTACCGGTAATGTCGTTGTTTATCAATTTCCATCGTTATTTTTTTTTATGAGATCACTAGATATCAGGTTGTAGCGATACATCTTAGACCCTACTTTTACACATATATAATATTATATTGTAAACACCCAAGAGATTATTACTTAACAGATTCCATAAAACACAGAAAATATTATAAAGAGTAATTTGCTATTTTTTTAAGTTTTTTATTATTAAATTTAGAGTCCCGTTCAGAGATTTTGAAATATAACATATAAACGATGGTTAACAAACATAGCACAAAATACAAATGCACTACTCTTGCTGCACTGTGGAATACTAGGTCTGAACTTGTGTAAATTAAATCATATTCGCTGCCGTTGGTGTAAATATTCAGAAAACTCACGAACAGAGGTAACTCGAGATACGTCTATTCGTTAGACTACGGATTCAGCTTCTTTGAGATTCCTTACTTATTTTAACTGTATTCATACAGAAACTACTGAGAGATTAGATACGCTTTGCGGGCAGCCGACGTGTCTCAAATTTTCAATTTTCATGAGATACGTGAGACGTTATAATACCTCATAATGAAAATATAAAATATACTGTCTTAACAAAATATGTTTTGTAATAAAAAACCGTTAATTCTAGACTTTACCAGCCAGCGCGGCTGATGCCTCCAAGCGCTATTACGAAAGCGGTGGACCCAGGCTGCGCGAGGGCCTTCCAGTTGTGAAATTTTATGAAACATGGCCGAAACTGATTAATGAAATGATACACTGTACAACATTCAGCCAGCAGAATAGAGTGTCATCTTCGTCCTACCAAATTCTCAACGTTTTATAAATACTTTACGTCGTACCAACAAGGCAAGACACGTATTTAAAAAGGGTGTTTCCTTTTCTACCAGCACAGAAAGCTAGAGGTTAGTAGAACTAGCACTTTTCGTTCGGAATCTGCGACGATGATTGTGCTTGTGTGACGATTGATGCCTGTTTTGTTCTTATTTTGTCTTATTGCCATAAACAAAGCTTAGAAAAATGAAAAAGATAATTGTAATATTTTTTATTTCATTTAAGTTTTAATTTCAGGTACAAGTTACCCTTGTTTTATAATTATTAGACATAACTTTCATTATGTAAAATAAATGTTTTTGAACATTTTTTATCTTTGTCTTATATGTGTAACCTTGAGTCGCACGTACTTCAAGTATATCAAACCTTTGTCCTTCTAGCAGGACGCAACTCTTGTACGAAAGCACTTCAAGCGGAATACAGTGATGTACAAAATATCATTCAATTACCGGTGCTTGTGTTTTTAAGTGTGGTAATAAGTTCAATAATTACAGGTGTCTTATTTAGTTCATGGTCAAGTGTTTTGTCTACAAAGTTTCAGGAAAATAGGTTAGAAGAATGTTTACTTAAATATAATAGCCTTTTAGCAGTATAGTTGACCAAATGAGTCAAAAACTAATGCTAAACCAACTACTGGCCAAATATAATTCAGTTCATTATTTCTGTTGAACGGTTTTTAAATATATTGCCAGTAATAAATTACTATTCTGCATGACGCTTCAGAGCTATTGTGAATGGATCCTTGAAATTTTGTCCACACTCTACTAATGACACTATTCCCTTACCATATTTCTTAATTCAAATTCCTTTCTGCAATCAATCTTTTGCCAGCTTTTTTCATTTTCTATACATCTTTCTCCTCGGTTAAATGCAAATACATTTTCGAGAATATTTTTAAACATATCAAACATCACTATTATTAGTTTCCCAGAAATATCCTGTCCTTCCAGTGATTTTAACGTATTCATTAAAACTGCCACAATTTTTTCCCATCACACTCTTTCACTAAATAAGAAATTTCTCAGACAGTTCGTTGTTCGTTAATCACTGAAATCCATTGGATCGAATAGTTGATCAAACAGTCAGCGCAATTTCTAGATAAAAAAATAATTAAAAACTGTGGAGTACTAAAATATGTATTGAATTTTTAAAAATAAACATCCATCTTTACTACAAATATGCTTGCATGGTCATAGGTACAAATATTTAGACACGTTAGTTTTCAGAAAGTTAAGTAACGATATAAGTATACCAGTTGTATAACAAAATTCTGAATTTCTTAAAATTTTCAGGAAAATCATTTCAGAAAATATTTTTTCCGTCTTTTTCCCAATTTTTTTAGGGCATTGATAGTAAAACTGTTTTTAAGTAACAATGTTGTGCATATTGGCTTGATGAGATTTAAGATTTCCTTTTTGCTTAAACTTCCTATTGCACTTGTCACAGTTAAACTGTGGTTGCTTATTGCATTCAAATTTTGCATGTTTATATATGGAGGTGACATGTTTATATCTTTTATTGCAGACTTTACAATGGAACCAGGTAATATTATTAGACTTGTCCTCTAACTTGTAGTAAACAGTACCACCTACAATCAAAAAAGGATTAGATTAAAATCTAAACAAGCTTAAAATTGTAAGAATATTTAAAATAACTATTTGAATAAACAAACAAATAATACGTAAAAAACAGTTGAACGAAATCTTACAACTAATGAAATTTGCTAGTTGTAACTATATATGGACATCATATAAACAAATAATATACTATTTTCACGCTGTACATATTAGGAAAGAATATATAACAATTTTAAGAAAATTTATTATTATTCATTCCAATGTTCTGCTACAAAATTGTCCAATATAATCTTGAGTCTGTAGATATCTAAGAGGTTCCACAATATGACTTCCATTGAAAATTATCTACATTTTAACTGAATATGACACGAAGATTACCATCATATATAACTTACCTATTCCTATTACCGAACTTTAAATCCAACCGTCCGACGTATGTGGCAATGGAAAATTCTACCAACTCTGACGAGATATCAACATCATGCTCATATTCTTGTGCATATAAATTACGTATGTTTTTTAAGTCGAATTCTGTAAACACCTTGCAAACTCTTTACCAAGCAGAATCTTGAGATATATGGAGTTATCATAAAGTAAGGGGTCTATTTTAGATTCTTATATAGTTTTAAGAAATTATGCTAGTAGCAGAAAGTAAACAGAATCTAGTTGCCTCAATAATTGGATTTTAGTGTATCTATGGAAAACAAAAGAATTGTCGTGACAACTATTGATACAAGTGTCAAACGAAATAATCGTAAATTAGAGAATTGTTCTCAAAATAAAACTCGCGTAACGTAAATTGTAACAATTTCAATATGGATCTGCAAACAAGAATTGGTTTAGTGTAATGTTATTATGAAGACGGTAAAAATTACACTACTGGATTACGAAGGTTTCATACGAAAATGGGTTTGAGAGCAGGGCCATGCAAAATGAAGGCGTATCGTAATTTGATTAGCAAATTTGAAGAAACAGGGTCTGTAAAAGACCTTCCGAGGTCAGGAAGACCTAGGATTAGTGATGTCCAAGTTGCAAAAGTTCTTCAGAAAAATCAAAACGTAGCCAATACTAATCCGCTAGCAATCAGTAGTGTGAATGCGATATCAAAACGATTACAAATGCCATACACCACGGTTTGCAAAATTTTACGGAAAATCCTAAAAATGTATCCCTATAAACTGCAACTGCTGTTTGAATTAGGGGACGCAGATTTTGCTCTCAGGTACGATTTTTCATTACACGTATTGGCTCAGATGGAAATTGAACCCGAATGGTTATCCCGTATTTTATGGACAGATGAGGTCCATTTGTCTTTTAATGGTGGAATTAATACTCAAAACTGTCGAATATGGTCAACAGAAAATCCACATGAAATCGTTCAGCAAGGCCTTCATGAGAAAAAAGTCACCGTTTGGTACGGTTTCACAGCTATTTTCATCATTGGTCCATACTTTTTCGAGGAAATACAGAATGGGGAGGCCGTATCTATAACTGTTACTGGTGAACGATACCTGCAAATGTTAAGGGATTATGCAATTCCACAGTTGCAGAACGAGCACGAAGAAATTGAAAACATGATTTTTATGCAGGAGCATCTCCGCACATTTGCAGACCAGTTAAAGAATTGTTAACTGCGGTTTTTCAAGATCGTGTTATAAGCAGACATTTTGCATATTCATGGCCACCAAGATCGCCTGATATTAACCCAGCGGATTACTGGCTGTGGGGTTATTTAAAAAATTTAGTGTTTAGAACACAGCCAACAACGTTGGAGGAATTAAAGGACAGTATTAGAGAGCAAATTCGTGCAATTCAACCAGAAATGTTGAATAGTGCTGTATACAATTTGGAGGAATGGTTGGTAATTTTACAACAACAAAATGGAGGTCATATCAAGCATTTGCGGTAACTAGTGTTTGACATCAGAAATCCCATTATGTAAGCAACTAGATTCCAATTTTTGTTATTAATTTGATTTGTTAAGAATATATAATAAGTTGAAATATAGCCCTTTCTTTATAATCACCCGTTACTATTCCTCAGCCTGTTTACTGATCACTTCAATCATTCGGACTTCGCCCAGATCGATTCCAGTACTGTTTATAAAACAAAGCTGAAGATATTAAAGTAACTATTCAAAACGACCTTCGTTGACTTCCATAAATAATAACAGATTTGACATAGAGTACAATACATCTGCAAAAACTTGTAGCGTCAACTTACCACATTCTTTTGCCTAAGATTGTCAATGTTTGCTGGCGGTGTTGTATAGACTTCGATTATCAATGCCGTCCTAATAAAAACCCAACGGAGACAAGTCGGGTGATCTAGTCGACCATTAGATAAGACCCATATATTCCAATGTATCGTCCAGAAAATCAATTGCTTTACTGAATGAAAATGAGTCTACCTGATGAAAATTCATGTCGACATTGAACGAAATAAAACTTAACAATTTTATGATTAGCATAAATTCTTATTTACTTGTATGCATTTATACTTTTTAAATATGAAAACATGACAATTGTTTCGTCAACACAGTGGCTTCGGCTGTGAGTACAAGACTAATATTTCAAGGATAAATAGGGTATAAATACATCTTATCTATATCTTATTTATACAGAATCATCCATAAGTAATTGATCATAGGGTAACAGTGGATTCCTGATATTAAAATGTTGCGATTTAGCTAAAAGTCCAAAAGTCAAAATTAACAGAGATACGGGGTGTCAATATTTCATTTTCTATGTTCTCAGATAACTTTTGAAGAATTTTAAATATTGATAAATTCCAATCCCAACGTTTACTATACACTAAATTCATATCGAAAATCTTTGTTGCACGGCATAAGACTTATCAGTCCACAATATTTTAGATAAAAATATCTATTATTTTGGATTAAGTTGAGGACCAACCGACAAAAATTTAGGTCTGGGAGACGCCAAGAACAACAGAGAATCTTCGAGTACTTCTTGTTGGGTGTCTATTGAATCTTCTCCCATATTCCCTGGCTGTTTCCACTGAGTTTCCATTAGCGAATCCATAAATAATGAATATCCGTTTTTTATTGATTTTAATTAAAAACCAAGAAACTATGAAAACTGAACTCAGAAATAAATTAAAGTAGAAATTTTTACAACTTCAAATTTCTGACTTGTTAAAATGTTTCTGTATATCATAAAATACTGTTATCGACGAAGAAGGTCTTTTTTAAAACAAAATTGAATGCTCTTTTATATGTTTGAAGATAAAACTGATATATTCCAGTTGGTTAATGTATTTTATTAATAAAAGTACTCATAGATGCCCATCTATCTACACAATTGGAAATATATAAACAATAGATATTAATGTTAAACTATTTGCACTCTTTTGCCTCAATATCATGGTTTAATTTTAAACAGGTATGTTTATATTAAAGAAAAATTAAATGCGCGTTTCGCCAAGTTGGCCAACTTGGTTGGCATAAAGGCATCGAGTGCAGTATATAGTGTTTTGGTGTTTCGTAGAAAACTACGTCAGTGTTATCTTCACATCAAAGGTTCCAACCCACTCCAGGACTACAGATTATCCGTAACAAGTTCCGAAATATCATTTCAATATTAAAATGAATTAGTTGATTGTGTGTCAGTATAGGTCAAGATTTTTTGGTTTTTTTACTAATTTCTCCATTATTACGCGGTCAGTAGACCTACTCCACAGAACTAATTATATTACTGATATTCCTTCCTTTAATTGATGTAGAGGTTGAAGCCTCTTTCAGATCACCTAGAAATTTGTCCAACTCTAGCATCTTTTCTTCGACACTTTCGAGGGTGTCTATTTTATCTTCAACTTGATTTGGGAAATAAACTTTTGCAGCTCTAATTCCACTTCTCGTCGTCGTTAAGAGCTGCCGAAGACTGTTTTAACATGACTGTCTATGGGCATTGTAATAAATAATGAGCATTTCGTCCTCTATTCCACACCCGCAAAATGATACACAGTCCTTCGCAATTTGCAGCGTATAAAACGCAATAAGCTAGAATCACATCTTCAAGTGCAGTAATCAGTGCGAGTCTGTTTTTTTGCTTGCCTCTCCTCTATTTCTCGGGTTGTTTACGCTTACTCAACTACTGCTGTATTATTTGGTGACATGATCTTAGATAATGTTCTTTGGCTTTGTTAGTGGAAGCAAAGGTAAATTGAATTTATTTTTATTAGTTGATGTCACATATCAGTAATATCCATGTTTTAAAGATGTTTCCGTGGACTTCGCTCAGTATAGAACCCAGATTTAATTCATCTGTGGTATAGATGAAGGAGGAACCGATTTCCGCCTGAGCTATCCCCTCTTCGTCGGCGTTCTAGTTTTTAAAAATCGGTATGATATCGTACGCGTTTGCTGTTCATGTGTTTTTCGAGAAGTTTCACGCATTTCATCTTGCCTTGTCTAAACATTGCTGATGAGCTACAACATAATGTTATGGGGAAAGGCAATTGAAACGAATCGCATATTCATAACTTAGAGCTTTTTATAAAAAATGGGGATATCAACTTATATCCAACGAGAAATTCTGCTAAAATAATTATACCGAAACACAATACAGTCGTTTATGAAAAATCGCCATATTATTCACGTGCACAGATTTATAACAGCCTTCCGAAATGTGCGACAGAATCAAAACCTTTAAAAACCTTTACCTTAACATTAAAAATACTACCCACATAGCCAAGCCTTTTATACTCTAAAGGAATTTTATACAGTAGATTCAAATCTGTGATGTATATTTGAGTTTGGATAACACTGTATATGTGAGTAAATTTTTGATTATTTTTTATTTTTATTTTACATTGTTTAAGATTGGCCATGTTTTTATTACATACCTACATCCTTGTATATATATCATGTATCATGATCCTACAGATGAATAAAGATATTATTATTAGGATTATATTATGTTGTATCACTACCAATAAAAGAATGTAGGAATAATTATAGAATGTTCTCTAAAGTAATTTGGTTGGTGTTCAAGCGATTCGAGCAATACAATTTTCTTTCACATTGGCCTGTGCCAAGCAGCTTGAAAAATTAGATATTTGGAAGGGAAAAAAGTTGCAGTGGTGGAAATAACTAATAATGAGTATAATTATAATAAATAAACACCACCGTATAAATTTTGGATGTTACCGAAGTCGCAAAAATTACCACAAGGTAAGATATTTTGTCGTATATGCATGAGCATATTTACGCATTAACACTTCACTTAGGATCAATCCTGGAATTGATGTCATTTATCACTACCTATCGATCTCTAATTTATTATATTACATTTCTGTTCTATGTCGAGGTATTTCTATGTAGAAAAGTTTTGCTACATGGAGACGTACCACTTTTCTAAATGAAAAAGCATGCAGAAATATAATGAAGCAGAGGGGGCTTATTTAATAACATTTGATGTACTATTGACACAAATATTTGATATTCCAGTAGATTTTCAAGAAATTACAAACTATTCAATAACTCTGAAGATTTTTATACAAATAAAAAAATGGTAGTTAGAGGAATTTGCTTTATTATTGTTACATTATTACATTTTTTAGAATTCACACCAAAACTTCACTAAAATACATTATTAGTAATATTTTTTAAAAACTGTCATTATTTTTCAAATGTTTTTTTCTTAATTTTAATAATTTTTTATAATGTATAATGTTTTTTCACAGATACATAATTTGGAAGCAAAATAACTGTTTGTTTTCTTTAAATTACTATTACACATATATATTATACTATACAGTATATCTACAAATACATCTGACAATAAATATATTGGTTTGAATAAAAAAAGCACCTTGATTTTGTTGAGTAATTTTACTGAAGTTTTCTTCAAACTTATCCTCCAGTATGACACTAAAGCAATTGAAATTTCAATATTGTGAGACACGAAATAAAAAATTTACTATTTAGTAATTAAAGGGTCAACTGCGATTTCGACTGCACGCATTCACTCTTTAAGGCCAATGTTGGTTTACAGTATCTCATCTCAAGCCTCTTGAATGCGAAGTCGAAGATCGTTCAAGCTATTCGAGAGATGGGGTAAAATTTCCACTCTTCTAGCAAAGATAACCCAAACATATTTGATTGGAGATAGATTGGATGACCGTGCAGGCCATAGAAGCACTATTACATTAGTTTCTTGTGAGAAGTTTGTTGTAATCTTTGCCCTTTGAGGACGGGCATTATCTTGCTGGAAAAATGGATTATTCAGCCCTTGTAGGTAAGACAATGCAACTGGTTCCAGCACATCTGTTATGTAATTAGCAGCAGTCAAGTTACCCCAAATAAAGATTGTCAATTTCCAATAAATAATCAGTACTTTAAAATAAAAAAGCACAAATGTGACTAGAAAACTTTGTAATTTTTTTGTTCAAATTGTAATAGATTTTTAAGGCGGCCACACACCTTGGTTCTTTTTACTCGGTTTTACCCGGACGGACAAAACTGTATGGGTAAGAATGAAAAATAAACATATCCAGATGCTATGCGCTAGTTTCACGGCTCTTGTCAAACAATCAATATCAAAACTTGCTCGTTGGCAGTGGCGGCGGCGGTAGCCATAAATGCGAAATATACAAAGCAAAAACGTTGAAAATCGGCGAAAGAGTAACTACAGGAATGAACTATTAAGATTTAAAATAATTTCCGGTTGCAATATCACCCCAAGTTCCTGAGCAAATTATACTAGAAGAAGGATCTACTGGTGTGAAATTCTTTTCCTCGCATGCATTATTTTTCTTATCTCGGTCAGCTATTGTCCCACAGTTTAACTCGTCCGGGTTAAACCGAGTAAAAAAAACGTAGTCTGTGGCTCCGCCTTTAGTTACAATGAAAGAAAAGTTCCCTGGAAAAAGCAACAAAATAATCACAACGAATTCTTGGTGTTGCTTCTTTTATTGAAATCAGTATACATTGGACAAGATACACCAACGGTGAACCACAGTACTTATAATATATTTACTCAAGTCCATGATTTTTTTGCTAACTTATATTTTTGTATCTATACATTTATCATTTGTTTACTAAATTTATTAGTACGCTCAAATGAGATAAACTATATTTGGCACTAGCATTGTTTATTGAAAAGTCACTTTCTATTTCTAAAAACAAAAGCAAACATATTTACTTATGGTTTTGTTATAATAAAAGAAACAAAGTATGTATTTCGGCTTCAGAAAGAAGAATTTCGCAAAGCGCACCAGAACCTTCCAAAATTTTTGACAATAACTAAACGGAAAATCTTGTCATATGAATAATTGCTGTCCTGCATGGAATTCACAGAGAAAATAAGTGAATTCATACATTTATTTATAGTTTTAATTATTTCCAGATGATGTTAACTTGGTTGGTCAAACGCCCGACAGTTTTGGTGTTTGTAAAAACTATTTTAGTGATTAGTTTAGTGTATCGTCACATCAAAGGTTCCAGGATAAATGCATTTACTTAACCTATATCTAAACAAATGAATTGTATTGGCGCAATGCGATTCAACACTGGAGCACATAACTGAGCGGAGACTCGAGCAAGTCAAGGTCCCGACACACTCAATTGATTCGCGATAGTTTATTGTTAGTCAAGTTTGATTGGTTGGGATTCAAGATTTTGTAAGAGACATTAAAAGTAAAAGTCATAAGAAAAATCACAAACTACAATTTTCCCATTGGTGTTTTTGAATGGCCTTATTTTTATGTTGACTGTGTATGTAATATTCCGTAAACATATTCGTTTGTTTTGGAAAAAGTAAGTTTCTAAATGGCCATTACCAACGAGAGGACAATTACAACCTCACGTTTTTCGTGTTAAATAAATAATTGGATAACGTCTGAATTATTGAACAAAAAATTGTGGTAAAATTTTTGATGAAACCACGGACGCAAGAAATAACAAAGTGTGGAATGTTTTAGTATGCCTCTTCAAACCAATTCAGCCATCGATTTCGTATTTAATCGCAAGTAACACATTAGAATATACCAATTCCGATTCAGTACAACAGATGGCGATAAAAAGTCTTGAAAATGTTCGCACATAAGCATATTTTAATGCTTATGACCGATGGAGCTTCGTATATGCTTAAAGCTGGTTTATAACTAAAAAAAAAGTTTTGGCTAATTTATAGCATTTAGATTTAAAAAATTATAAACACTTTTTATTACTTGTCTAATTTTCACTTTATTTGTTATTTTACAACTAGTTTCATCCTATTCGGACATTTTCAAGTAAACTAAATTATACACAGATTTTACTTTTATTTAAATATAAACAGAAATCAATAGAAGCAGCAAAAACTACATGGATAAAAGAAGAAATTAAATGCTGGTATCATAAAAAATCAAAATCTCAGACAACATTTGTTAGTGCTACATTCTCAAATTACATATAAATTACATCCAATTGAATTTGACGTTGTTGAAGATAAAATAAGAAACCAAGTAAGTGAAATGAACTATAGAAAATACCAGACACAATTGAAAAAGCGACTAGCCCCTCACATACAATCACAATAAAAGGTATCCAAGAAAAAATACATTACAATAAACTCATTTTAACAAAAGCAGATAAAGGAAATACTACAGTTATTCTCCAACAAACAGAATATATCAATAAAATTGAGAAATTGCTAGATGAACAAAATTTACAAAAATCAACCCAAGATCCTACGAACAAATTTGCAAAAGAAACGAATTCCTTAATACAAAGTTTTGAATATTTGTGTCACTCCGAATTTGAAAAAAAGAAGACTTACACATATGAACTGTGAAGCCCAAAAGTTGTATGGCTTAGTTAAATTACACAAAGAAAATAAACCCATTAGACCAGTGGTTTCCTACACAAATGCACCGACACGTAAGTTATCTGAATTACTTAATAACGAGTTTAAATCTATTACAAAATTTAAGCCCAAAAATACAATTAATAACTCCTTAGACTTAACAGTAAAATTAAACAGCCTAAATATTGACCCCAACTCTATAAAATTAGTATCGTTTGATGTGTCGAATATGTTTCCTAATATCCCCCTTTCGAATGTCTTCCTTTAATTTCAAATATACTAGAAAAATGCAAAATTATCCCAAAATTAAAAAATGAAATACTGCAAACATTCAAATTGTGTTTAGATCAAAATTATTTCCAATTTAATGAGGACATCTTTATACAAAAAACAGGGCTCCCTATGGGTTCGCCTCTTAGCCCCCTTTTATCCGATATATTCATGGATAATCTTGAAAAAATTATATTGGATTCTCCAATATCAAAAAAACATATTATCTTTTGGTACAGGTACGTTGATGATATCCTAATAGGATTTAAAGGGACAGACAATTAAAAATACTCCTCGATTTTATCAATAACACACATAATAATATATCTTTTACCTTAGAAACAAAAAACGATAATAAATCAATAAACCTTCTCGACTTAACTATAAAAAGACATAAATCATCATTTTCCTATAATATTTACCGCAAGCCAACTTTTACAGACACCACTATACCCTTTAATTCCTATAATCCTCTCTCCCACAAATTAGCCGCATATCAATCTATGACACACCGAGCCTTCAACTTACCTCTATCTGAGACAGATTTAAAAGAAGAATTAGAGACAATAAGACTTATAGCACATAACAACGGTTACCCTCAAAACATAATCAACAATCTATGAAAGAACTTTAACCCACTATTAACGAGAAAAAAGTTCAAACATACATTTCATTACCATATTCAGGTCAACTCTCCTATTCAGTTAGCAATACCTTTTCCAAATTTAATATTAAAACATCTTTTAGTTCTAACAAAAATATAGGCAGATATCTTTTCAATGCAAAACAAAAAACTGATATCTCTAAAAAATGTGGTGTATATCGGTTAGATTGCCCAGAATGTAACGCCTCATATGTAGGTCAAACAGGTAGATCGTTCGGAGTAAGATATAGAGAACATATTCACACACAAAAACAACATTCCAACTTTTAAAAACATTTAACAGATTCTGGTCATACAATAGCTGACGACCATCAACCTAAAATATTACATATTTGTGGGAAAAGTAAAAAACTTAATTTATTAGAAGTGCAGAAATAATAGAAATTAATAAATTAAATAGGAATAAAAATTACAACATATTAAACGACCAAATAGATTTAAATAATTCTCCGTTATTAAACTTATTCAGATAACCTGCTGCTAATAAAAATCACACCATAATATATTTTACTATCTTGAAAAAATCCCTACATTTAAAGACATAACATCTGTACAAATTTGAATTATATTATCAACCATAAAGTGACCCATCCTTCTATTCAGTTCGGTTTATATTTAAATGAAAGTAAAATATGTGTATAATTTAGTTTACTTGAAAATGTCCGGATAGGATGAAACTAGTAAAATAACAAATAAAGTGAAAATTAGACAAGTAATAAAAAGTGTTTATAATTTTTTAAATCAAAATGGATTTTCACAAAGTAACTTCATCTTCAACCAACTTTTTTTTATAGCATTTAACTTGTTTACGTCATGCCTTTCAACTGGTGGCAGAAAAAAATTGTAGTAGTTATCCGGATGTTGACAAATTGGCAAATACAAAGACGAGTTTTTGTAAAATATCCAAAAAATATTAAAAAATTCCACAAAGCCTGCCCAAGAATTAGGGAAACTCCACAACTGGTATTAACACAATGGGGGCATGCTTGCAGGCAGCTTTTTATTACAATAAACATTTCCTCGAAGTTAAATCTTTCGTTTCCAAATTCGACCACAGAGTCCAAATCTACACGAGAAAGTCAGCAACAGTTTGAACATCCACAAGTTGAAGCAAATTTGCGCACTATGCATGAGAATTGTAGTACATTAGCTGATGCTATTGCACAATTACAAGATTTATCCGTAACTAACTCGTTTGTTATTGTGGATAACGTAAATATGGAATTACAGAATTTAATGGATGCCCCTGGTCTTCCAACTGCAACGAAATTTAATATCTTATTAAATAATAATCCGGATATTGCGTAATTTCGCCACATTAAGCAGTGATGGAAATTATGAAAATGACCTCCAGCAATATTTTGGGTATGCGAACATAAGATCTCTGGATGTAGAACGATCATTTTAAAAATACAGTTCGACATTGATAGCGAATCATAGGCATTTGAATGTACTATAGAAGTCGCATTAATGATGCAGGAGTTTGCTATAATATTAGTTAATTATCTCTAACACATCTATTATTTTATATCTTCAAGGTAACGACACTGGAATTAATCTCATTGCACCAAAATATCGCTTTACATATCACATAAGTTTAAAACACCAGAAGAATAACCAGTGCTCTGTTCGTATGAATGCCCACTTTAATTCGAATCGAATTTCGCCAAGTAGTTTAAATCACGCCCCCGGATGTTCTAGTCTTTATACATACTTCTAATTATGTCAGTCACCATTTTAAACAATTTAAAAAAGAGGTGTTAAATTATCGAATATTTCATGGCACACCTCCTCGTGAGTGCGAGAAATATGGTATTTTAAAGTAGTCCTTCTCGTAAACTTCTTAGGGCATAAATGACACTGAAATTGGGGCATCTTTTTACATTCATATTTTATGTGTTGCCTCACTCCATGAATATATTTATATTTTTTGAAACATGTCCCGCATACAAAAACACCATTTAGAACCAAAAATCCTGAAAGAGTAAGTAAGGTTAATATATAGTATATAAAAAATATCCTAATGGCCAAGTGTAATTATAGTTTATTAATTATACACGATAACCAATTTTTTAATAACGTTCCTATATGCCACAAAATGGAAAATATGCTCAACGTGGATCTTTCATTTTCTGTACACTAATTTTATGTAATTAAAGTTTGTCGCCTCAATGTACAATGATGTGCTTTTTGTTCTCTGCGATGAGGATCATTATCTTGACACCACATTTCCTCAGATTGTGTCTAGGGGCAATAAAAAAAATAAAAAAAGAATCTGTAATTTTAGAATTAAAAGTAACTTACAACAAAAATTTACTCATGAAATAGCTATTTTTCTACTCCCTACATAGAAAATACTATTTTGCTCCCTCATTTCAGGGGGCAAAGTAGTACTTTTCCTCCCTCGGGAGGAAAATGCTTTGCCTCCCTAGGGAGGAAAATACTTTGGCTCCCTCTGGAAGCAAACAAGTAAAAACTTCAAATAGCTGTAATAGTAGTGTATAGACTTCTTTTATTGATACACAAACTTCCTGAAAATGGATGCTTTTCTTTGAAACAGATTTTTTATTACTTATTTTTATTTATAAAAATTGAAAACAGTTTAAATCGAGGTTTAAATTAACATCAGTAACTAAATATATTTTTCTTATTTGCCTAGTCTCCATCCAACAATTAAATAGCTGGTACTCTTTTTCATATTTTTCCTGAGACTTTAACGGTAATAGATTTAACGAAACCACGTTTGCTTCTTCCAGAATATCTTGAGGAACTTCATCTTCACATTCGGAATATATTATTATAAACTTTTTGGAAGTTTGTTTATTTTGAAAACAAGAAGCAACCTTAGCAACGTTCCATGTACTTTGATTTTTAACAATATTTACTTATCTAAATACCTATTATGATATTTTGACATATTTGGTTTTTTGATTGTCATGCATAAGAAAATATAATAAAATATATGTAAAACCAATGTAAAACACTGTAAATGGTTGTAGAAAAAAATCATATGTATTACACAGGAGCAACGTGCCTTGGATATTGATGCCCTCCGCTTCGCGTCGGACATCAAACTATCCGCGGGAGGAAATTATGCACTTTTCTCTCTTGTCATACAAACAGCTAGTGTATGACAAGACATTCTCACTCTAAAAAGACATGGGGGATGGCGAACAAACGCAGTAGCAGAAAAGTACTTAGATGATTGTATTTCTAAAAAATGTGAGGTAGCCAGCCAAATAATTACAGGAGAAAGTACTACTTCAAGTACCAAAAAACGTTGTCTTGTTTTTTGAAAATTTTGTTTCTACAAGTACTTCATCAGCGACCAAGACTTTGGAAAACAACAAACAGGAACTGATCTCCACCAGCAGAGCCAATATTTCTTCTAGGGCAATCTCCATTAGTAATTTAACTAATTGTACCATAAATTTTAACAATATTTAGTTACTGATGTTAATTTAAACCTCGATTTAAACTGTTTTCAATTTTTATAAATAAACATAAGTAATAAAAAATCTGTTTCAAAGAAAAGCATTCATTTTCAGGAAGTTTGTGTATCAATAAAAGAAATCTATACACTACTATTACAGCTATTTGAAGTTTTTACTTGTTTGCTTCCAGAGGGAGCCAAAGTATTTTCCTCCCTAGGGAAGCCAAGTATTTTCCTCCCGAGGGAGGAAAAGTACAACTTTGCTCCCTGAAATGAGGAGCAAAATAGTATTTTCTATGTAGGGAGTAGAAAAAAGTTTATTTCTTCCCGAAAATGTTCGATTTCAATTACCAGAGAAGTTGCTCATCTCTAAAAATACCTACTTCAATTATGAGGATAACGCTAACCATATTAAATAAAACCAAATAAGAAATGTTAAAATTTGTTTTATTTTTGTGTACAACATTTTGGGTTAAAAACTAGACAAATAAATTAATTAAATATTTACGCTAAATTATACAGGTTTAATGATATACTTCATATTACAAATGTTGGCGTACACGTCACAATCTGTGAATTATCGAAATGTAAATAAAGTCGTTTTCATAATACTTTTTTTTAATACTTTCTTGTCTTCTGTAAACATTTTACAACTGTTTCGAACTCCTTTTCATTTATAAACCGTTCTGTGTGACCTGATTTGAAATTTAAAAGTGATGACGTGAACGCCAAAATTCGTGGTATGAAGTTTACCTGTCAATTTCTAATATTAATTAAAAAAATAGTACGTTTTAAATAAAAATAAATATACATTTCTTGTGATGTTAGCTTTTTTGTCACATGATTTTAAAAATTACTTTTTTTGTCTTTTCTGAAGATCTCATGAGATGAATAGCTAGTAGTTTTGTACAGCATTCATCAAATAAATTATATCGCAGTATTATTATTATTTAATTCAAGCTATAAAGATGGTTTTAACAATATTTTGAAACATAAGAAGCCCACAATTTGTATAAGGAGATGATGAATTAAAAATCGAAATTACCATTCACTTCATATGTCCAACCTATTTATCTACACACGGAAATAAATAAAAATCACATTCATTCCACTCAAAATTGGGATACTAAGATACATATATACATAATACTACTAATCTATATAGGAGTTTTAGGAATAAAACATAGATATGGTAACATTATATTTTCAGCATATTATGAAAATCCCCTGTCAGTCAACACGGTTTATGAAAGTCAAGTAAATAGTTGTGTCAATGTTTCACAATATCGAGAGACATTCTATCTAGCAAGTTTGTAAGGCTGAATGGATACAGTGAGTGGATTGATTGGTTTTTATGTCTAATGGTGGTTGTTTTGATAAGACGTTTTCACGAAAAAGGGAATACATTTTTAGAATATAGTATATTTTCTGGCACATTCAATAAACTTCAAAAGAATTATTTTCTACGGAATCTTTAGAAGAATTTTAGAATCAGTACAAGACAGAATACCCTAAAAGAGGTTCTGCAATGGTCCATCTTACAAATAATGGAGAGTAATTGCTATTTGAAGGAATTATACATCTATACAGAACAAGGATTCTGCTGCAATATTTCAAGAACAAGCAATTGATCCAAATCTTAATCCCATTAAACAAAGAGCCAATCCCACAACATATAACTGATTCTCAAGATTATTTTACCCATATATGCTATTTATGTTACTGATAAAGAGTAAGTGTTATATTTTGGCAAAGATATTGTGAAATGCTTTGGAGAGATATACAGTAAGCAAACTGAGGGTGTGGGTTTACGATAGCAGATCAACGCAAGATGATTCGCAACTAATTGTTATCCCTCGTGAAAGGGTAGTTGTGCCGATAATTTTAAAACTGCTGGTGTTGCTAACAGAGTACTGTCTAAGTGATCAGTACTGAGTGACTTCAGATTTTGGTAATCCCATAATAATGGTGGTGATGTAAAATGTTGGTAATCATGAGATCTCTTCACGTGCATGTGGAGGGTATGAGACTTTAGAGTTGTATTCCTCGTGAATTTCTTGAGACATATATGGCACTGGAATTGGGGCATCTTATCACATTCATATTTTATATGTTGACGAACCCCATGAATATATTTGTATCTTTTTAAGCATTTCATACAAACATACGCATCGTTTAACAGGAAAAACCCTAAAAGAATAACTAAAATAAGTTAAGTACTAAAATAATAAGTGTTTAGTGTCTAAATATGTGTACTATAATATGAACAATATAATTTTTTGGCATTAATACTGTTTTTTTCATAATTTCTACAATTTACTTAAAAGTTTAAATTTTGTTTATATTATTTAGTGTATCGATTTCATTTATATTTATGAAAATTTCGACAATCCAAAATATGTACAAAAAAATATTTATCTAATCATGTACTTTCATATTCTGATCGCATAAGAAGCCAAAAAATCAAATAATACTATACAATGAAATAAAATTTTACACGATATTTTTCTTCGAGGAGAGATGTACAGATAAGAGAAATAAGAAATGAAAATAAAACAAACTATTTATTATATTTTACAATGGATTTACAATTTACATAAGCTTAAGCGTGTAAATTTACAAATTACGAGAACATTACAAACAGTTTTCCTACTCAAGAAAAGTAACACATGCATCAAAGGAATTTTAGGGTTCAATGTCCGTATATCCATAGCTACATAAGTTCCCAAAAAATACCAGAAAAAAAAAACACATGTTCAGTGAAACTAAAGAAAATGTCAAATAAACAACAAACTTTGAAAAACTCGTGAATAAGGTGAAAAAATAAAAAACCTCCAACCAATCATCATTTCAAGGTAGTGAACGATGGGGAGTTGGATCATCTTGCAACAACCTTAGCATCTGTAATTAACCCTCGGAGACGCACTCTTAAAATATCCGAGCTTTAAAGTCATCTTCACACAAATTTTTAGTACTGATGTGAGCGTCAAAAATGGCTTTTTGACTTGAACCAGGAACCAGGTTTAAGGAGACCAATAGTACATAATTTAGATTTAAATGATGAATGTCCAATTACAAATTAACCAAAATTTATCAAATTTCTATCCTGTCTGACAATGAAAACAAAAAAATCAAAGATTTCTGTCTTGAGTATAAAAACATAACTTTCCTAAGCAATCTTTTTTTCAATAAAAAAATAATGCCAAATATGATTAAATCTAATAAAAATCATACCTTTAAAATTTCATCTATATTTATGTTTTACACACAAGATATAAATATTTCCGAACTGTCACCTAAATTCATTTAGTGTGTATAAACAGTAAAACAGTATAAACCAATTTACTGAAGTAAAAATATATTACATTTTCATCGTGGTGCTTCTCCCTCCTGGGATTGTAAAACCTTAAGATAAACTATAACAGATATCTCAACACTACTGGTGCCATTTAAATTTAAACTTCAATACCGTTGAAATTATAGTTAAAGCAAAGTAATTCATCTGTACAAAGAGCTCAACATATACAGAAATCAAAAATTGTAGCACTACATGTCTTTGCAGTACCAGTAATACAATAAAGGTTTAGTTGTGTCTTAAGTGTTCTTTATGCTTTGCATACATGTGAACTTTAAGATTTGTCTTATGGTAAAACCATTTGTCGCAAAAAGTGCAATTAAAATTTGGGGACTTTCCACATTCGAGCTTTATATGCCTCTGGACACTTCTTCTGTGTAGATATTTTTTATTGCATTTATAACAATAAAACACGCCATCAACTACTCGTACATAAGCATCTAAAAAAATACCTTGTATGTAATAATTAAACATTCTGATTAATTACATAATTAATTCAATAGTTTTACAAGATAGTTTATATTTCATATATGTAGGTAACAACTTTCAAAAAACAGTGATGATGAGGTGAATGACAAGTATTTATTTGCAAATTATTACTCCATATACAACACATTGGCGAATAAATTAGCCAGTTTATCGAAAAATCCTTGAAATGACCGATGGGCGTCGAATCTTCTGATGTTGGGAGTTTTTCACATTTTCGTAGTGGTGCTTCCCGCCACCTGGATTTCTGGAGTAAACTATAACTGATATCTCGATACTGACGTCTATCAAATTCAAATCTCAACATTGTGGAAACAATCTTTAAGGCTATGTAATTTTTGTATACAAAATAGCTTTACATTTACAGATAAACAAAAAAAATCCACACTACATATCCGTAGAACACCAGTAATAGTAACAGCTCAGTTGTGTCTTAAGTATTGTTCATGCTTTGCATACATATGAACTTTACGATTGGTCTTCTGGTAAAAACGTTTATCGCAAAAACTGCAACTAAAATTTGGGGACTTTCCACATTCCAGCTTTACATGCCTCAGAGCACTTCTTTTGTGAAGATATTTTTTTATTACATTTATAACAATAAAAGATGCCATCAGCTACATGAATATCTAAAAAAATGTCTTGTATGTAACAATTAAACGATCTGATTAGCTACATGATTAATTCGACAGTTTTACTATTAATTTCAAAAAATACAAAACAAATACAAAATAGTATATTTTCACAAATGTTGGTAACAACTTTCAAAAAACTATGATGGCTCTGAAGGGCCACAGGAATTAAATTAAATAAAAACTAGAAATTTCTACTTTGAAACTAGAAATTTCTACTTTTAAAGTAGAAATTTCTACTTTTAAAATAGAAATTATCTACTTTTGAAATTAGAAATTTCTAGTTTTAAATTAGAAATTTCTAGTAAATTAGAAATTTCTAGTTTTGATAGGGGGCAGTTTGTCGTTAAACTTTTAAAAACATATAAGTTTTGTCTGAAAGATTTTTTGCAAGTCGAATAGACACCGAGTTATGCAGCTTTAAAGACGGATCATTGAAAATTCCAAGAACGCTCATTTTTAAACTAAATTTGGATATTTTGAAAATTATGCCCTAAAAAGTTGTATATCAGCGGCCATGTTTCAAATACCTGTATAAAAAGTTATAGAAAAGGGAGGTGAATTACCCTCCGTCACATCACTAGTGGATGGAATGAGACACACCCTTCATTTTTATTGTAATTTATACCATTATAATTCATAACAAATTATCTATTGTCGTTTCTACGATATTAAGAGAAGACCATTTTAAAAAAGAAATGTCAACACCTTCCTGTATCTCAAAAACAAAGCCAAAAATATACTAATTTGCACAAACCAATTTGGAGTGCAATTTTTTACAGCTGAGATAAAATGTCACACATTGTCTATCTCTGTGTGTAATACAGCAATAGTTGGTTACAACTACTGCTGTTAGCATTTTAGGAAATAGTTAATTTGGATCACATTTGTAATAAATTAAATAAAATGATTCAAGTCATACCTCAAATTCCAGATTTGATTATAATATTTTCGTTAAACATTGTTGTATTACCCCTGTAGCGTGGCGCTACTGGACCATCGGATTGTGCCCAACATTTGTGTAACTAGTGCGCGCGTTGGTGAAAAGATGTTTTCGGGCAGTGTTTTGAGCGCGAAAGAGAGACAATGCGAGGGAGACACTCGGGAGCCACGGTCCAGTGTGGATCGTTGGGTGAAGTACATTACGTTCTTTTGCGTTTAAGTATGTTATCTTGCCCTGGAAGACAATGCTGAGCCTCAATAAAGAGGGAGTGTGAGTTTTGAGTATGTTGTCGTGTCTTGTTAGGATAAATATGGTGCACTTTCTGCTTTTGAGATGACCTATTGCCTTGAGGTATTCTGAAGTCTTCAGAGTAAGAAATTAAAGGATGTGCTAGCTGTGGTCCACCCGCTGGCAAGATCTTCTTCATTAACTTATAAAGTAACTAGGTACCTAGAAACGAAAGCATCAACCGGTGTCTGCTGGAGGTGCCTCTAAGGTGCAACGAATGGTTTAACGTTAATGATTTGCAAATCTGCCTGTGTTCATGAACCTTATGAATAAAGTTAATTCGACTTTTTCCGTGGATATTAACAATCAATATATTGAGAGACTCTTTGAAGCCGTTACCCGTTTTTCCTTTTCTTAACCGTAACATTGGTTTTTGATCTAGCTAGAACTTTGGAAAAAAAAAAATAAAAAAAGGCGCCTAACAAAATTTCTTAAGTATATTGGTCGATATTTAATGGTTTAATTGGAGAGGGCCAACCGTTCATGAGTTTGTTTAGTTTTAAGGATAATTTTTACTATGTCTAGTTAATCACTCACTTCCCCGCCAGGGAGATAAAGAGTCTGAATGTATTGAATTGAATATGATTGTTTAGAGTTTTTGTTTTATTCCATTAAATAATTTTGACTGATTAAATTAAATAATAGCTCAGAAAAAAGCTTCGTTATATAGTTCAATTGTGTCATAAATGTTTTTTTATGCCTTGCATACATATTAAGTTTACGATTGGCCTCTTGGTAAAAATTTAAAAACTATTGGGGCTGTAAATAGTTGTGTCGTCTTAATTCAGTTTTACAAAAAATAAAAAAAATATTTCTGAACTAAAACAGTTTGCAAAAGGAGTGCCCTGGCAGTATGCGGACGGTTTTATTTAAAACTAGTTAAAACTACTAGTCTAACCAATACTTGCCCGTAAACATTTAAACAGTTGTTTAAAAACTGTATAAAAACTGTTTAAAAAGTGTTTGCAATATTTGTTTAAAAACATTTAAACAAATACCTGTGTGTTTTATTTGCAGCAACTGTTTGGAAACATTTGTACTGGACAAGTGTATGTAGGTCTGGACGAGGCTTTTATTAGTTCATATACAACACACTGGCGAATAAATCAGCCAGTTTTGGAGAAGAACCCTTGAAATGGACGATGGACGTCGAAATTTTCTAACGCCAGTAATTTTTCACATTTTCATTATGGTGGTTCTACCACCTGGAATTGCCGAACCTGTGTATAGTAAAATATAACTAATATCTCAATTTGAATCTCAGTATTGTCGAAACAACGTTTAAAACAATGTAATTCATCTGTACAAAATGCTCAACAGATAAAAAAAATACACACTACATATATGTGCAACAACACAGAGAAAAAAACAGTTTTGGCAAACTTTGTACAACGTTGTGGAACAAGGTTTTGTTGCATTTTTTCAAAAAAATTGTAACATTTCAAAGCAAAACGTATAAAATAATTAATAATAAATAATTCCTGTCATTTTTTTTTTTAAATCAATTTGGTGTGTAATTTTTTACAGTTGGGATAAAATGTCACACAAATTTTTCTCTGTGTAGTTATATAGCAACAGTTCAGTTGTGTCTTAAGTACTATACTTTGCACACATATAAAGTATAACTTGGTAAAAAATGTTTAGCACAAAAACTGCAACTAAAATTTGGGGACTTTCTACATTCGTGCCTACATGCTTCAGAGCATTTTCTCTGTACATATATTTTTTTATTGCAATTATAACAATAAAACACGCCATCAACTTCATAAATATCGAAAAAAAACTTGCATGTTCTGATTAACTACATGATTAATTCGATAGTTTCACTATTAATCAAGAAATACGGAACAAATTTACAAAATAGTTTATTTTTATAAATCTCGGTAACAACTTTCAAAAACAGTGTTGCATGGGCTATTACCAAAATAACTTACTGCAAACTACGAGCGGGCCTTAACCTCGTCGATAGTGCGGATGATGTCGGAAGATAAACATTTACCCATTTACAAACTTTTACTTTCATATTTACAGATACACCAAAAAAATTACACACTACATATCTGTGTAACACCAGTAATTTCAATTGTGTCTTATGTGTTTGTTATGCTTTAGATACATATGACGTTTAAGATTGTTGTTTTGGTAAAAACGTCTATCGCAAAAACTGCAATTAAAATTTGGGGACTTTCCACATTCGAACTTTACATGCCTCAGAGCACTTCTTCTGTGTTGATATTTCTTACTGCATTTGCGACAATAAAACACGCCATCAATTACATAAATATCTAAAAAAAAATACTTTGTATGTAGCAATTAGACGTTCTGATTAACTGCATTCAATAGTTTTATTATTATTTTTCATTTCATTCAATAGTTTTTTAATAATTAATCAAAAAAATCCACCACCAAATTTACAAAATAGTTTATATTTCATTAATGTTGGTAACAACTTTCAAGAAACAGTGTTTGGATATCGACTTGATTTTTGCTTACAAATCTTATCATACAAATGCCCAAAAATATAAGGCACCACAAAAAAAGTAAGCGAAATCTGAGGATTTATGGCCACAGCCATATATAAGTTCCACCCACGAACTAAATATGGCAACACCGCACCGCATCGAACTGATCACAGGCACAGGCATCCACACATTTGCGGTTGCCGGTTAGTTCAATTCTATAATAAATATTTGCATTGTTCTCTACTTGGTAAATTAAATATTATAATATTATATGTAAAATGCATGATTCTACATAAAAACATTGTGATATTCAGTTGTTCGGCAAAACCAACGCGAAGGTGCAGAGTTACATAAGCTCTTAAATAATATGAAATATCATATTATTGCTTATAATATAATACATATAGTTATTGCATATTCATTTCAAATAAACAATAATAATAAGTATCTCATCCTATTAAATTATGCATATTTTTGCAGGAATAGGAAAGGGGGGAAAGATGAAAAAGTGAAGGATAAAAACGATGGATTATTATAGAGAGTAATCCAGGGTAATAATTATATTTTAACAAAAATTTCAAAATTTTTAACAAATCATGAAAGACATGATTGTCTTAGCAAACTTCACATTCTCCTTATTGGAGGTTGTTTCGATTATACTCTTTGCACGATAATCTAATCTGGAACTAATATCCCTAATAGCACACAGCGTCCTAGTGACGTCCATTCTAAGTCCATTTTATGTACAGACGTCCATGGACATAAAATGGATATCCAAAGGACGTCCGCATCCGACCATTAAATGTACAAACTTCCAAGGACATAAAATGGATGTCCGATGGACGTCCATGTTTGGACATTTAATATACCAACTTCAAAGGACATAAAATGGACGTCTGACGGACGTTGCTGTTTGAACACATTTTGAAATTGTGTAGAAAATGTTCATTTTGCGAATAGATGAACACTTACGTTTTATAGATTTTTTGCAGGGATAGCGTGATTTGATTGATTTAACTAAGTAAATTCTTTTCAAATTATTTCCCACTAGGTGGTGATATTCTGGTTCTAGTTCCTAAAAAAATATTTTTAGGTTTGTTATGTTTCCTTGTGAGTTGGTATATGGGCGTGTCCTATGTATTCATAATGATAACAATAAATTCAAAAATTAAATCTATTACATAAAAAGTGAAAAAGTAAAAACATCTATAAATCATATCTGGATTATAAAGATAACATAATAACAGTATTGTATTGTATTAAAGTATTAAGCATACTTCATGTGTTATGCACGTAAAATGAATAATATTAATATATGATGTGAAAGCTACAAATGCAATTCAAAATTCGCGCGAGTGGAAATGTACATGTTCCATGTTGCCAAGTGGATTTCAACATTGAACAGATAATATCTAAACAACTAAATAAAATCGTGTGTATCAGGTATTATTGCCATTTACTATTATTTTTTTTTATACAAAGAGATGTTACAGTTACAATTATTATCATCTTATGAACAAAAATAATGCCGTAGAGGGAAATGAAGGTATTTGATTTGGCAACAATGCTAAGTAAGCGTCCTACTGGAAAAAATGATACATGATTTTGGCAGTTTATTTCCTAGATTTTGCTTCGCTTTTTGGTGTAGTTTGTATAGTTATTTTGATTTTGTGAAATATAATATAAAATATTACCGTAAGTATATTCTTTAACGCTGGGTTAACTCGACATCTAAAAGACTACTAAGTTACTAACGTTTTGAAGTCGACAGCATAATAGAAGTAGACATCAATACATATCTAAATGTGATTTATTCTGGGGCATTAATATGTTATTTGTAGCATTCTCTTAATATTTGTTGGTGCTTGCTACCCAGGAATAATTCTAAGCTTGATTATCTAAAAAATACAGTAACCCAGTGTGATACTGCAAAAATAAGTCTTTTGTCTGGTTCTAGTTGCCAAAAAACAAGCTCTAAATAATTCTTTGATATGGTCACAAACGCGGAGGCTTATTTTTCCAATGTCATAACTGGATAACTGTATTTTTTTTTAGATAATCGATAAGTTTGGAAAAATGATTTAGGTGATAGTGAGATTCAAGAAAGCAAAATAAACTAATATGGGTATTATGGGGTATTAAAAAGATATCCAAGTAATGTCCTATTATAGACGTCCTTCAGATGTTCCGTATGGACGTCCGAATATGGTTCAAAGTTGTGACATTTGGGCATCCCAAGGACGTTCATAAGATGTCCTTTGGACTAAAAAAGGATGTCCATGGGACGTCCTGAATTATCTATAATGTCCGCTGAGGACGTCCATCGGATGTCCATAGGACTACGTTGTGCTATTAGGGATATATTTCATCAATTAAAAGTATTCAACTACTATTTTGTTAGTTTTTGCAAGTGAGGCAGACACGTTAATAAAATAGTGTTAGTTATAATTTTCTTTATTTGGAGAAATATTCATACTAGATGAAAGATAACGTACATACCGCTTAGAAGGTAAAATAAAAATAGTCTGTAACACACTGTATGTAGTGGGTGACTAATTATATATCATAAATGATATTATGATAGTAGAACCTGAATATATTTTTTAATTTAGTCATTTGAATTACTTGATCTACAATAATACTTAGCTTAGAATATAAAAATGTTTCATCACTTTCAATAAAATCTAAGGTTTGTTTTAAATACAACATGGCCTGCTGCAATGCATTTTGAATACAATTTGTTTGTGAACTAGTTGGATAATACGTATATATTTAAATGTCTAATAAAATTTGCACCTGTTAATTTTCATATCAAAATCTAAAATCCACTTTAACTCATTAAAATTTAATTCATTGTCATTTACAAACACTTTTACGGCGAGGTCGTTATTTGAATTTCGATTTTTACTGACTAACTTTTCCGAAAAATAACTAATTTCATGTTGCTGGATTTGGTTTCGGCGTCTACGAGTACCTACATTCAGGATCTTTTCGAACAATCGGCTTTTCCTTTGACAAATATTTAGGTAAATTTGGGAAACTAGATGGGAATGCATTCTCTTTCTATTTTGATTTACAGGAAATAATTTCAAACGTTCCGTCTGGTAACGGGTATTTATTTGTCAAGTTTGATAAATTCACCGGAATCAAAATGCAACTCACATACTACAGATGTTTTGATGGTGTCCATTCTTTCCTAGGATAGCTTTGAGCCATTTTTGTTTTAACCCATCATCCTTGGGGAATCCAAAAACACTTTTTACGCCTTCACAGTTTTTACAGATAACTCGAAATTTGACCGGGGATACATCACCGTGTCGGCATATTTATTTAATTTTTGAAATAAAGAATTTAATTAAATGTTTTTATTTGTTTTCATAGATGACTTTCCTGGAGTGGGTTGGAACCTTTGATGTGAAGATAACATTGTCGTAGGTTTCCACGTTACACCAAAACACTATATACTACAGTCGACGTGCGTTTTGCAAACCAAGTAGGCATCATCTGGAGATGATTAAAACTAACCTTATACTAATTATGGATTCTATTTATACCAAAACTATTGTCACGGTTCGGTGAACCGTGACCCACTAACCGATAAAGCGGGCTATTTGGGATAGGCCCTCTGTCGCTATTCATGATGGACAAAACTCAAAAAAGACACTAAAGGAAAACCACTGACAGGGAGCCAGTCGCACATTTGTGGCTCTGGTATGAGAGCATCGTCCAAGCATCGCACACGCGGGCAACTATAGCAACCTGCGTGGGATTCCGGACCCAGGAGAATGAATAAGAACAGAGAATGAATTTGACGCGGGGTTAATTACATTATAGTAAAAAACAATGAATTAACGGGTACGCCCGCATAAAGAAAAAAATTGCACGGTGGAAAATGTAAAAATTGCAAATGGCGCGTGTGCGATGCTTGGATGATGCTCTCATACCAGAGCCATCCAAGTGGAAGCCACAAAGGTGCGACTGGCTCCCTGTCACTGGTTTTCCTTTAGTGTCTTTTTTGAGTTTTGTCCATCATTTTAACTCAGCTACACCGTGCTGATGAAGACCAATTAGTCAGAAACACGTGTCCACGGTTTGCATCTTTCTGCCATTTGCAATTTTTACATTTTCCACCGTGTAATTTTTTTTCTTTATGCGGGCGTACCCGTTAATTCATTGTTTTTTACTATAATGTAATTAAACCCGCGTCAAATTCATCCTCTGTTCTTATTCATTCTCCTGGGTCCGGAATCCCACGCAGGTTGCTATGGTTACCCGCGTGTGCGATACTTGGACGATGCTCTCATACCAGAGCCATCCAAGTGGAAGCCACAAAGGTGCGACTGGCTCCCTGTCAGTGGTTTTCCTTTAGTGTCTTTTTTGAGTTTTGTCCATCATTTTAACTCAGCTACACCGTGCTGATGAAGACCAATTAGTCAGAAACACACACACACACATATATATATATATATATATATATATATATATATATATATGTTGAAAAACAACATATATATATATATATATATATATATATATAATATATATATATATATATATATATATATATATATATATATATATATATATATATATGATGTATATGCAAGTAACTTGCCGCGTGTTACGTCGACTGACTGGTTCAGCTAGAGAGTCTAGACACTCTGCGGTAGCTGAGAGAGAGAAAATCAAAACAAACAGGACCCAGTCGCTGCAAGAGCCCGAATAACATCGTCTTTTATCGTAGTTTGATGTCATGGTCAAGCCAGTTAATTTCTGATAAAATTTGCATTAAAATATTCAAGACCGCATTTTGGAGATATTCCTCTTCAAAACTACATTGTTAGTTTCATTTGGTTGGCAGTTTATTATGAGAGATTTCGACAATCCAAAATATGTTCAAAAAAATAATTATTCAATATTTTTTCATATACAGATTGCATAAAACCAAAAAAAATCAAGTACATCAAACAATACTATGCAACAAAATAACATTTTACAAGATGTTTTTCTTCATGGAGAAATGTACAGATAACTAAAATAAAAAACAAGAATAAAACAATACGGTTTCTTATATTTTATAAAGGCTTTACAGTTTTAAATAGGATTAAGTGTATAAATTTCCAAATTTTCAGACTATTACAAAAAAATGTATAATGTGTTTTCGCATTCGAGGAAAGCAGTACATACATCAAAAGAATCTAGGGTCTAAGCGTCTATATATCTCCATCTATATCCTTCTATAGATTTCCAAGAAATAATAGAAAACAAACACATATTCAGTAAAACTAAAGAAAATATCAAATATTATAAAATATTGTTAAATAAATAACAAATTTTGAAATACGAAGAAAAACTGTTAAGCAATTTCCCCATACTAAGTAATTCTTTCTGTATATGAAGGGCCCAACAGATTGGAAAATTTTGTCATATTCAAATAGCGTTCTAAGTTAACAAGCTCTGTGTCTTCACCAACCATCAATCCAAACTGAGGGTCAGAGAACAATACAAAGGAATTAGGTAATTTTGCACCAACCCTGATCGGCTTTTGAGACTGCTTTTCGGAGAGAAGCACTCTAAAAATATCCAAGCATTATCACCTCATAGCATCTTTACACACAATTTTAGTGTTGATATGAGCGTCAGAAATGACTTTTTGACTTGAACCAGCTTCAAGAAAACCAATACCACATGACTGCGATTTAAAGCATGTCCAATTACAAATTAACCAAAATTTACGAATATTATTCCCTGACTGATAATAAAAACATTGTACTGAATATAAAAATACATTTTTGTGTCTAGTAATTCCCACTACAAAACATATATTTAAATTTCATATAAATTTCCTTTCTTGTTCAAAAGATACAGATATTTCCGAACCTAAATTCCTTTGGTGTGTGTAAATCAATAGCATGCCTACAGAACCAATTAAATGAAATAAAACTATATAACATTTTCATCCTCATGCTTCCCACACCTGGATTTATTGAACCTGTATGGTAAACTAACTGATATCTCGATACTGAAGCCAGTCAAATCCAAACCTCAATATTGTCGAAACAATGTTTAAATCAATGTTATTTATCTGTACAAGAAGCTCAACATTTACAGATAAACCAAAAAAAATTTACACACTACGTACCTGTGCAACAGCAGTAATACAGTAACAGCTCATTTGTGTCTGAAGTGCTCTTTATGCTTTGCAATTATATGAACTTTAAGATGGGTCTTATGGTAACACCGTTTATCGCAAAAACTGCAATTAAAATTTGGGGTCTTTCCACATTCCAGCTTTATATGTCTCACAATATTTGTTCTGTGTCGATATTTTTTATTGCATTTATAACAATAAAACGCATCTGGACCTAAAAAAATATGTTGTATGTAACAATTAAACGTTTTTATTAACCACATAATTAATTCAATTGTTTTATCACTAATCAAAAAAATAATACGCTACCAAATTTACAAAGTAGTTTATATTTCATAAATGCTGGTAACAACTTTCAAGAAACAGTGTTGTATGGGTTACCACCAAAACAAGCTACCAATATCCTTCACCTTAACGATAGTGTCGATATTGCTGTAGACTTGGCTGCATAAGAGAGAGTATACCTTCTTCAAGCTTATCCGCAAATTCGAACAGTGTCAGGATGATTCGGCAAAGGTCCTCCAGTCTTGGTTGATAACTGTTGCCCACTGAATAATTATGTATATTAAGTTTCTCCAGATCCCATTAAATTATTTGACAAATAAGTTTCACTATTACAAACAATTATTGATATTCTCACAAACTGTATCGGAGAAACCGTTTACCAAAGAAATTTAACAGGAGATGGAAAGGAGATGGTAGATAGTTTCTTTGGATACAGTTGTATCAATAATTGTTTCCATTGAACTTATTTATCAAATAGATTTAATGAGAGATGGAAAAACCAGCTCTAAAAGCCAGTTTTCTCATCTACCATTAAATTTATATGGCACATAAATTTCATGCATGCAATTATTGACACAATCGTATTCAAGGAAGTTATCAACCAAATTAATTTAATAGGAGATGGAAAAACTGGCCATAAGTGTAACAAAAGTTAAAGTGATTTCAAGAAAAGGCCTCAAGGTTCCGTACTTGGGCCCCTATTATTCTGAATATATGGTAACGATCTACCTAATCATGTAAATGACACTTCGCTAGTTTTGTTCGCTGATGACACTACCATAATTAAATAGCAATGCAAATAATTTACTGCAGGATATGCAGCACTCACAGTTGAAAGCTTCCGACTGGTTTAGAGCAAATAAATTACATCTTAATGAGTCGAAGACACAAATTATGTTTTTTTACTACCCGAGATTTAAATCATTTTGGCAATCCTCAAAACGTAAAAACTTTAGAGTAATCATGGATCCACATTTACGTTGGGATCAACATGTTGACTATCTATGTGGTAAACTATCCAAAGTTGTATATGTGTTACAGAACTTAATGGCAGAATTGCCTGAAAATGTCATAAAAACAATTTATTTCTCCATATTTCAAAGTGTTTTCCTCTTATGCTGTACTTACCTGGGAGCACTCCTCTCATTTACATAGAATATTCTCACTGCAGAAACGTGTTATAAGAATAATGACACGTTTGACGGTTAGACAAGATGTAAAACAAAAATTTATAGAGCTAAATATCTTAACAGTTCCTAGTTATTATATTCTTACGGTGCTCATGTATGTTAAACAAAACCTCAACAAATATGTCTCGCACAGAGAAATACATAAATACCATACCAGACATAGAGATCAAGTTTGTTTGGGCCACACCAGATTAGTTAAATACCAGAATGCAATAAACTACTATGGTCAAAATTTTTCTAATAAGTTACCACAATATTTAAGAAACTTATTTATTTGTTTATTTTCAAACTCAGAAAACAGACAGCCTCCCAATAAATCATTTATATAAGCGACAGTGATATTTAGGGTGAATTTTACATTTACCCTGATGATAAACCGGATTCTTGCACTGATCGACAGATTTTTAATTATACGGTATAGGGTATAAGTGATGTTTTGAATAGGTTTGTGTATATGTGTGCAAACAGAATTCATTTCTAGAGCAGTGTTGTGTATTGAGCACCATACTAATTACAAATACACTTACATTAATTATTATGGATTGTCTAAATCTGTACCTGCTATAGTTCTTTTCTTTTCGACCTGTGTGTATGAAAACTGTTTTATCATCATTAGTGTTTTTATAGGTTATTAAACAAATTAATTTGGTTTCGTTAAAATCTTTATTACCTCACTAGTGAGTGCAGTAATGAATCCATTACTGCACTGCTTTTTTCTAAAACAAGGAGTGACATAAATTGAAGCAAAATTATTTCGACATAACAACTACGACATTTATTCTTAATATAAATTACCATAGCAATACGTACATCGATCACTTTGTTCAAAGTGAAAATAGTTTGACTTATTTAGAGTTTTATGTCAAATATTCTGACATTTGTAATCTTAATTTATCTTCCACATAATAATAAAATGGAAACTTATTATTTTCACCGACGAGGATAAAAATTCCATATTCAGGCTTGTATCGAAAATAACAAAGTATAGTTTATCCAACGTCAGTTTAAAATATTATAAATTCGGCGTCAGTATTACGTGTATAATTAACGATTTTTAAAAATATTGTAGGGCATGTATTGAAGAGCCTTGAAAAGTAAGTTACGCGCGCCTATGGATGGCATGCGTTCGAGGTCGGTTTACAAAGGAATGCCGTGCTCTTGTTTTCTATATCGTTTTAAACTAACATTGGATAAACAATACTTTATGTTGTGTTTGGTCCAGTGACTTTATTTCGACTAATCTACTATTCCATGTACTTCTGATGAGTCATCAACTGTTGAATAAATTGGGAATTGGTCGGATGTCTCGTGAACCAAATCGACGAAGTTGCGGACGCCGATATTTAGAACTGTTTTTCCTCATCAACACAGCACAGCGATCTGGTTTGGGATAAATCGAAACGATATTCTTACGAAGAATCTTGCACATGGTTATGACGATGAAGAAAAGACATATTTAAATCTATTTACTTTATTCAGATTGGTATTCAGTTTTCTGCTTGCAAAATGCATTAGCCAAACAAAGGGATATTTGTCTTGTTATTTCTTGTTCACTCTCTTCCGGCCACCTAAGTCTTACAGCACCTAAAAACACTATTTTGTTATATCTCTACAATATCCGCAACATTGGTAACTTTATTAAGGCGGAGCTTTTATTAGACTGCCGACATATTATTTGTATCTTGAGCTTATAAAACAAAATACATATTAATTTTGCTTATAATTGCGCCTACTAAGTTTGCGTATTTCAAATTGTTTCATTTATAATTATCTTGTACAACAAAAAGTTTGAGAGAGATTTACAGGTTTATGTTGGCCACATGATGGAAGTACCACCCAAAATGTAATTTTATCACTAGTACGTATTGTGCTCACTTGGAAAATGGACATTTACACTAGTGCTGGCAACTGAAACCGGTTTTCTGGATCACTGGTTAACCGGTTTTGGATTATTCGCGGTTTTATAGAAAAGCGAAAATCCGTTACTCGGTTAACTGGTTTTTCGGTTAACCGGTTATTCAGTTAACCGTTTATCTGAAAAACCAGATACTCGGGTAACCGGTTAATCGAATAACCGGTTATATGAATAATTGAAAAACCGGTTATCCGAATAACCGGTCATTCAAATAACCGACTATTCGGATAATCAACTAATATGCGTTTCTTTTCTTTCAAAATTCGTTGAAATCTGAAAGTACAGGCGGGCAGGTGGCCACCGATACCTGTTTAGTTTGGAAATTATATAAAACCTGATATATTTTGTATTTTGTCATTTTTGTCGTAGTTTGCGAATATTAACTAAACAGAATAATACTGTCCAGACGGCGAAGGAAAGTATTACCGATAACTGATAAATCGCCAGCATTCTGCCAAACCATATACTAGGAATAAAATATCTCTCCCAATGAGTAGGTGAGGATGCAAACGATCGCAAAGATTTGCCATGCACTAATTCATTTACGCTTGATTGTGAATGGTTTTCGAAAAACCGATTAACCGGGTTTGATCTATATTTGGATACCCGGTTTTACCCGAAACCGGTTTTTGAGGAAACCGATTAACGGGTTTCATTTTTTTCCGATTTCTACCTGCACTAATTTACACCACTGCGCGATGAACGAAGTTGTACTTCAGTGAGCTCATATGTCACGTCCTTAACTTTTACTAACAATTAATCATAGAAAAACTAGACTCTATGGAATTAACAAAAAGGCTGATTAAATAGATACACTAACTTTACAGCACTTGCCATTCGGACGTATGCAGGGTGTTCGTTTTCAGCCTACCCCCTAGACGTATCTCTGGATTGCATTGGAATATCATTTTGATGGAATGTATTTTCGGAAAAGACCTACCATTCTAAAATATTTTCGAGTTTTTATCACTTCCTGTTATACCGGAAGTTGACATAAACTTTGTTATTTTAAATAGAACCCTCCTTTTTTCTTATATTTTTAGATTCCTCGTCAAACTTAAGAGTAAGTTTACTAATACAACCCTACGTTGATTCTCAACTAGTTTTGAGTTATTACAATTTTTTTTAAATTTGTTGCGTTCGCAGCGTCTCCCTTCATTGCAGTTATCTTCAAAACTAATTGACAATAGCTAATAATTTTTTGACATCTTAATTGTTTTAATAAGCCATCAAACCGTCAAAAAAATGTTAAAAAAATTAAAATTGAAATTAAAAACATGGCTTGAATGTCATAAATTTAAAATGTAAAAAACTTTTTTTAAATAGCAAACCACATTTTTTTATACTGTTACATTAATCGCTCAATCTTTAGTAAAAAATGTATAAAATATAATGGTGTTATTTAAAAAAATTTAGGTTTTTTGATTTTAAATTTACGATATTCAATGACGTTTTCAATTTCATTTTTAATTTTTTTTGTCAACAATTTTTTTGACGGTTTGATAGCTTATTAAAACATTAAGATGTCAAAAATATTATTAACTATTTTCAATCAGTTTTGAAGATAACCGCAATGAGAGGAGACGCTCCAAACGCAAAAATTAAAAAAAATTAATAACCCAAAACCAGTTGAGAATCAACGTGTAAGGTTATATTGGCAAAGTTACCTTTAATATATAATATATGTGATATATTGATGCGCAACTTAAAATTGTAAGGGTTCTATTTAAAATAACATAAGTTGATGTCAACTTCCGGTATAACAGGAAGTAATGAAAACTCGAAAATATTTTAGAATGATAGGTCTATTCCGAAAACCCATTCCAGCAACATTTCAAAACGATATATCAATTCAGTCCGGAGACATGTCTAGGGAGTAGGCTGACAACGAACACCCTGTATCATCGCATATCTGTGACATGTTCCTTTCCTATGTGAATACAGTCTAATAAGGGTACTCCCGTTATCGACAGAAATGTTTTCATAAAACAAATGAACTATCATCGAAAAATTCTAAATATATCTATTTGTAAAATAGGCGACAGCATATTTTTGCAACTTTTCATATCAGCATTAGTAAAATTTTACTTACTCAAAACCACTTTATAGCAAAGCAAAGATGAAAAATTTTTCTTTCCCTTTCCGGCCTTTGGAAGAATACTGCAAACTTAATTCTCTAGTAAACAGCTTCTTCATTATTAGTTGCACCGACTGTTTCGGAGTTTGGCCTCCTAATAAAAATAATTCCTTGGTCTAAAATTGTATTTATATTAATAAATGTATGTGACAAATATACGAAATAGGTTATATCCGCTTTCAGGATGATTTTCAGATATACAGGGTGTATCACCATGAACTGCATCAATCGATGTAGGGAAAAGTACGCACCAGAAAATTCTGAATATATAGGAGCTACTAACGGCAGTGTGGTCAATCCAACTAAAATAATTAAAAGCATCTGGCACTTTCGGTTATACCAGAAGTCGATACCAACTTGCTTTTAAATGGAATACCAACTTGCTTTTAAATGGAATACCTTATATATTTTCGGGTTTTCGAAAAGAGCATAAAATTCTGGGTCAAAAACGTGTATGCCTAAACCCAGCCGTTTCAGAGATATTTGACATTTCAAAAAAATGTTTACAGGTGTAATGGTTTACAATAACCTTTATAACTTTCCGTTAAAGATCTGATTTGCTTTTTTGGCATGCAGAAAGACCATAAGACGAGCTACGCTCTACAGTTTAAAGAAATTCAATAATAGTATATCAAGTGTTCCATTTTTCACGTTACATTTTGTAAACTTCAAACCGCGAAAACTTGCGTAAGTTAAATGTAGTCTTTTACATCAAGTTATGTATAATTAAATTCGTTTTTTCTGATATAAGCATTGTGAGGGTTAACTTTTTTGAAATATTTGAGATTTTCATAGAAATTCAATAATGTTTAGTACAAATTTTATCAAATTAACCATGATTAGAAACATTCAGTAATGTCAATCATTCTCTTATGTCAAAAAATGGCACCGTGTTTAAATTACACCCATGAAGACTTTTTGAATTTGTTTATTATTTATGGAGAATAAATAAAGTAATATCAAGAACTTGTAGCACATTTGCTACTCGATATCCACAAAAAGGAAACCGTCACCAAACACTGTAAAACACATACTGGATAATTTTAGAAACTATGGCTCTGTCAAGGCAAGAATTCAATAGCGGAAGCCTATTGTTGATGACGAAAATGGAGAAATAGCAAATCTGGGATATCTTGATGCATTTCCAATGATATCATTAAGACAAGCTGCTCTAAGTTCCACCCGTTTTCATTCCAAATAGTTCTACTATTAAAAGAAACAGATTTTCTAAGAGGAGAAAATGTTTGTGAATTTATTCTAATAAGGTCTGTAGGCAACGATTCTTATTTGGGAAATATTATATGGTCGGATGAAGCTAAATTTACCAAAAACGGACTTTTTTAATCGACACAATTCGCATTATTGGAGTGACTCGAATCCTCATGTGTTCAGGGAGCGAAATTTTCAAGAAAGTTGGCAGTTTAATGTTTACTGTGCCATAAGAAACGATAGTGGTGGCATTAGAATTTTATCAGGAAAATTTAAACAGTAAGTTATAAAGATTTCTTCTTCTGCTAATATGTATAGTTAATTTCTCGTTTTTGTTTTTTTTTTTTTAGGTAAAAGATATCTAAATATTTTACAAAATTCGAATAATAACTATTTAAAAAATTTAGCTCTCGTCGAACAGAAATATTTTTTATCAGCACGACGGTGCTCCCCCACGTAATGCGTATTTGATAAATAATTTTTTACAAGAAACTTTTTACAATCAATGGATCGCCAATAATGGACCTTTCCTATGGCCTCCTCGCTCGCCCGATTTATCAATTTTAGATTATTTTAATTGGGGAACTATTAAAAATAAAGTTTATGAAAGCCCGTTAACAACTAATAAAGATTGTATGCAGAGAGTAAGAAATGCGTTTCAAAACTTATCATAGGATTCAATTAGAAGAGCTACCCATGAAGAACTAATTCGAAGGTGCGAAAAATGTGTGGATGTTCGCGGGCGGAATTTTGAACAATTATTAAATTAAAATGGAATCATGTTTTTAGTTGATTTTATATTTGCTATTTTAGTTTATGCAAAGTGTCTTCAATCCAATTAATCGGCATGTTACAGTGTTTAGTGTTATTTTCCGTTTTTGTGGATATCTAGTAACAAATGTACTACAAGTTCTTGATATTACTTTATCACATTCAAAAAAGTCTTCGTGGGTGTAATTTAAACACGGTGGCATTTTTTGACATAGGAGAATGACTGACATTACTGGTTTTTTCTAATTATGGCTAATTTGGTAAAATTTCTACTAAAAATTCTTGAATTTCTAAGAAAATCGCAATATTTCAAAAATTAATTTTTTAACTTAAACGCCCACAATGCTTATATCAGAACGAAAGGAATTTAATTATACATACTTGATGTAAAAGAATACAGAGTGTTCCATTTGACTTCAGCAACTTTTCGCGGTTTGAAGTTTACAAAATGTAACGTCAAAAATGACTCTTGATATACTACTATTGAATTTCTTTAAACTACATAGCGTAGCTCACCTTATGGTCTTTCTGCATGCCAAAAAGCAAATGAGTATTTTTGCGATGAAAGTTATAAACCATTACACCTGTCAAAATTTTTTTAAAATGCCAAATATCTCTGAAACGACTGGGTTTAGCACAGGGTATGTTTTTGACTCAGAATTTTATGTTCTTTTCGAAAATCCTAAAATATATAATAACAATAATAATATGTCTTTTATTAACATTAAAAAATCATTACAAAAAATTTTAAAAGGGGATGTCGGTATTCATATATAATATGCTCTTCCATACAACCATCCGATTAGAAGAATATTGATAACCAAATAAAACAATAATTACGATATAATAATGTATACAAAATACAAGAAAATAAACCAATGATCATACATAAATGATGAATAAATTCAAACAAAATCAAAACTACATACAACACACATACATACTGGAAAAAATTTATATGCATATGCATACAGCACGATAGTAAAGATTAAAATTAAAGCATATACATATGACATTTAACATTATCTACTGGCAAATATATGGTTTTTTAAACTTTTTTTTGAAATAATTAATAAAAAGCCTTTGCAGCATTGGAACTAAATGATCGCTGAAACTGAGCTGATCTATTCTTAGAGATACAAAGTAGGTCACGATGACGAGTAGAACGCATGTATAGATCACTATTTTTAAATAATTTGGCTGTTAGATATTGAGATTTTCATATTTTAAATATTGCACACGACATATGGAGCTGAAATTTTTCGTTAAGATTAATATAGGGTGTTCCATTTATAATAAGCAAGTTGGTTTCGACTTCCGGTATAACCGGAAGTGTCAGCTACTGTATAAAGGACGAAAAAGATTAAATACGCACCTATTCAAAATCGATTTGCGATTTGTTTACTTATGTATAACCTATTTCGCTCTTTTGAGATTTCGGATACATCCTGAAGTTACTACACAAATGAAACCTACCAACAACTGAAAATTTTCCTCGTTTTGAAGTTTTTCCTCTATATCAACCAATTCAATTTCACTATTCATGGGAAGGTTGAAAGATTGGTTTAAGGACTGAATAAATAGGGTACTATTATTAGCTTTTCCAAGTTCCGCCTCTAATTTGTCTATTGATTTTTGGATTATTCCTACGTTGTATGTTAAGTCGTCGAGAGCTTTCAAAACCTTTTTCTGAAATATACCTAAAAAGTTCATTCAACAATTATTACTAGTTTATTATATTTGTTAGGTACAATTTAAACAAAAAATACATCACACCCTAAAATGTAAGAAAATTTGTGCGGATGGAGGTCACACTTTGAAGGAAACGTGGATACACAACCAGTTTTTCTGATATTATCTCCGGAGCTTGGATTCGACCCAGCAGCACGTCAGATAGTGACCAGTTGCGTTTAGTATATAACGCAATCAAATCAGTAGCAATTTATTTACCTCCTCTGTATACTTATTAAAATATATTTCGACAATTTTATTTAAAAAATGTATTTAATAAAATAAATGAAACAAAATTAACATTGTCTTTTAGTTTTACACATACAACCTAAAATTGCGAAGGTTAGACTATATACAGTACTTAATTATGCAGGTGCTGAGTGAGATCCTAACGGCATCGGTACCTTCTTAAAATGAAAACTATTCAAATGAGAGACTAAAGTTGTTTTCTGTGAAAAGCTTCTGGTACAGAGATGACATTTAAAGTGTTTTTCCTTTCTACACTCGTAACGAATATGACGATTTAAATTATACTTGTACGTGTAACTTTTGCTACAGCTTGCACAAACGTGAGTTTTGAGTTTACCTAAAAATTTAAATACAACTAACTCAATAAACACAGATGCAAATATAAATTACAGTATATTTTAAAATTTCCTGTTACCATTAACTACTGATTGAACAGATACTTGAGGGCCTTTGACACTGATATAAATCTAGGTCAATTTTACATATTTATATGAGTAATAATTGTTTATCTAATAACATAGAGAGCAATTATACTTTTAAATTAATTCCCCCATATTGGTATCTACATCATATATATTCTCATTTTATTGAAAGAAATAGAAATTAAAAAATTAGTCTAATAGGAGGCGTAAAAAAGCGTTGTCACATACATACATACATACAATACATATACATATACTATACATACACATACATATATACATTACATATACATACATACATATACTGTACATACAATACAAAACACTTACATACATACAAACATATACATACATACATATACATACATACATATACATACATAAACACACATATACATATACACATAGATATACATGCACGTACATACATATACATATAAGTTGAATCGCTCATCGGATGTTCAGTTCTTCAGATAAGGAAGTTGAATATGTATTAGTGTCAATTAAATATTTCAATAAATTTAAATAAAAAATCGATTATGATTTATTGGCTAATTTCACAATAATTTTTAGTCGATAATAATTACACTAATAACTATGATGATGGGGTGAACGAAACAGGGCCCTTCACCGTGTGAAACACGGTCAAATGACATTTTAAAGCTGCTTTCTGTGAATATCTCCTAGCACAAAGATGACATTGAAATAGTTTCTTTCTCCCACACTCATACCGGATATGACGATTTAAAGTATATTTGTAAGTGTATGATTTGGTACAGTTTGGACAAACGTGATCACGGGCATTGGGTTTACCTAGAAATTTAAACATAAATAACCAAAATGCCAATAAATATTCTTCATCATTGACAGACGTAAACAATAAGTTTTATAATAATTGTACCTCACAAACATTAATAATAGTTATTTATGCACCACGGGGTAGGAGTGAGTGTTTTACTCCCGGCACGAATAGTGTTTCCCGGAGTGCAGCGAGGAAAACACTCATGCAGTGACTAAAACACACTTTACTCCCGAGGTGCATACAATATTTTTTGTACGAACGACCACAATATTTATTACAACAAAATTAAATGTAAAAAAAAACTAACGAACAATAATTGGCCAAGAAACTCTTGTATTTTATTCCGAATTTATCTAGGTATCTTTGTATTTAACTGTCTGTTTAACATTATTTTTTATTTATTTCTATTTGATGTTTAGATTACTAAATATTATTATTATTAATTACCTAGCATTATGAACTGTAAAAAAATTCCTTACTAATATTAATTTTGATTTGAAATAAGTTACTTTTTATGCTCTATATGTTTAATTTTTTAATTTTTTGTTCTTTCCATCATTAAAAGTTTGATATTATAAAAACGTTGACAGTATATTGTTTATATTGTTTATTGGTTTTCATGGCGACTTTAAATCCCTCAGGGAATAAACGCTCGTTTTACGCCCTGCTCTGAGGCAGTAAAATACTTTTCTATTCTCGTTCGTATAAAAAAATATATTTATTTGATTATCATGTTGTGAGTGGTAAAACCAAAACAAAAAAATATATAAATTTAAAAGCTTAGCCTACTAAATCTCGGTAAGGGTATGGAGATGCCTCGTTGCTCGCGGTGGAAGTCACGATCGCGGTTGCTACATCAATGTTATCTGAATGTAAAACAATCATTTAAATGTGATCATACGTACTGAGGATGCTCGTTTACATCGAGGTCTAGCACGATGTCGAGGTCGATACAACATTTTTCTTCATCGTTGTAGAAAGGAAGGCATCATGGTAGCTTGCACCTGATTGATTCACTCAGATCACTTGACACCCTTCCAATCACAAGTTTCGTTGTACACTATACAACCAGTACGGAACACTGAAAGGGTAAACATCTCTGGTATGTTCACTCATCATCGACATCCACCTCGACCAAGACCACGACCGCCTTCGTACCGGGGTACGTACCCTAACGGTACGGAAGTGCCTAAGATGCTCGCTTCTTTAAATATGATTGCACATACTACGGATGATAGCTAAGCCCGGCCAAGGTCATTAATCCTACAGAGACGTACTGGGTATGCATCATATCATAATAGTTGAATAAGTACAATAATAAAAACAAAAATATTTTATATATTGTGATGTATGTTTTTGTACTATTTCGTTCGCTTCAAATTCTTTTTTATGTATTTCCTTATATTTCATAAGCTTAGTGCTGCACATTATTATTAAACTGTTAAATGTCGTTCACACATGTACATTGTGATAACTAATAATAAATAAATAAATAAATACACTTTATAAAAATATGTACAAAACTCACCTTCTTAAGCAGATTTATGAAGTAGCTTGGTTGTCGTTATCACAAACTGGAGCACTTCTATAATAACTGTGTAGCATCAGATTTGTTTCTGCAGTTGTCTCAGTATGCGATGTTCGCTGTGGTGAAAAAATATGTTTGTATTTTGAAAAAGACCGTTCGACATCTACGGAAGTAATACAGGCATAAGTAAAACACTCTGTGAACTCACTTAACGAAGCTGTAGATGCACCATCACAAATTTGTCTTAATTTGGTAAAATCAGGATCTTTCCGTAATACACTCTCGAATTTTTCAATAACGGGCTTATTTTTTGCGTCATTTATAGTCTGTAGCTTTGTATTTACGTCGTCCACTATTTGCAGCGATTCCACTAACGACAACGAAGTAATTTGCAATTTTTCTATTTCGTCGTGTAGTCCTCTATAATTGTTATAAATAGTTTTTAAATCTGATTCAAGGGAAACATCTTGAAAGCTTGTCTGGCTTTCCTTAATAGCTGCAGCCTCGTTAGGGTTGAACTGTAGTATCACAGCTTTTATTTGTTGAAAATATTCAGCAATAATAAAAAGCTGCCTTCAGCCACATTCCCCAACGTGTAAGAATCGGCTCTGGTGGTTCCGGAATACCAGGACACAGTGTGTGAAATGCTCGAAGCCGTTTAGAAGATTTGAGAAATACTTTTTTTGTATTTGCTATTAATGCATCTACCTCTGGAAAACATTTTGAAATAGTTTCTGCTACAAGATGGAACGCATGCACTTTACACGTAACATTTAAAAATCTACAATCGTCTCTTTGAAAAAAACGGCCCACCAAACGCATTGTCGCAGCACCGTCAATGTTGGTTTAACAGGGTCGAGTAAATTTACTATAACATTTAAAATAGAATTTTTTTTACAATATGTCGTCTCGTCAACACATAATCACAGCCGTGTTCATATTTCTTACTCCTATTAACATAAATCAAACATAAACTGAGGTTCCAAAGAAGACACGCCATTTTTTTTATTTTTATGCCGGTTACTATTGACATGAATTTTGCAGCCGTATTTATTCCAGCACATTAAGTCTTGATCACAAACTTTACAAATTGTTTTACATCCATCATAGAATAAATCCGGAAATTCACCGATAAATTTATTCACTTTATCAGCGTACGGTCGTTTTCTACTCTTTACGCTCAACATTATTTATTATTTATTAGTACTCTATGCATCGACCGACAGATAACAACTGAAGTGTGTCCTGTCATCGTCATCGTAAACAAGCGCGCGATGGCATTGGTATTGCGCCCGACCCTGAATCTACCATCGCTTGGCCAGGCTTAATGATAGCTGCATTTCACCTTCGACATAATTTATTTTCGATTATTAAATTTTACAATCGCCCAGCCCTACTGCACGGAACACTTAAATAATACGAGGCATCCTTGGCATATCCGTACCTTAACAATTACATTTCTTTGAGGTTAATAGCTTTGGGGGTAAATAAGGTAAATCCAAATAGATGTCCACTCTATTCTCCTCAAAACACATTATAAAATCAACGACCTTGAAACGACGATGAAACAAAGTATGAATTAAATTACGTAAAAATACTATTTTTTTTTATGAATCCCAATACGAATAATAAAAACTGTGTTGCAACACCTACATACCCAAGAAATTCTAATGACATTGAGTACGACAAATCATGTGAAAGACATGACATTCTATTAATATTTCCACAAATGTTGTATTCAATAAATGTTTGTAAGGGACATAAAAGTTGATAGGAAAAATGTCATGTTAATCATAAAGAATAATTAGTCGAATATTCAGTAGTTTAACATACTCATTTGTCGAAAAAAAGTAATAAAACACAGACCATATACAATTCATACATTTATTTTCAATACAGACATTAGTACCTGAAAAATGTTCACGAAAAAATACATCTATCTAGTAACCTTACTCAAGGCACTGAATTATCAAACTGTAAACAAAATAGTATCCATAAAGTCATTTCTCAACTCTATCAGTCCCTGGAAGTGATAAAATTTTCCATAGTATTCAGAGCAGTTTTATATGTATGAATTGACACCACGTGTGACTTCAGACTACTTTTCTGTGTAAAAGTTTTATGACAAATGGAACATTCAAACTGTGGTGCCTTTCCACATTCATAGTTCATGTGACGGCTCATGCTGCTTCTATATCTGTACCTCTTAAAACAACGGGGGCAACTGAATGTATTATCCGCCATGGAAAATTCATCTAAAAAAATAAGTAGTTATTAAAGAAATGGTAGTTAGCATACTGAGCCAATATGACAAACATGTTTTGGTAATGGTTATTTACTTAACAAGACCTGTAAGTAATTCTTTATTGGCGAGCTGGCAAAGACATACAACATACAACATTTTTTCTGCAACTGTTCTTACAAGTCTAAAAAACTTCATAACTTGAAATCTTTTGCAAACAAAATTCATAAAATTCAACTAACAGATGTCAAACGCTTATCAGATCACCGATGCCTGGTGTAAATAATTAGATATCTACATATCCTACTGTTCACAACTAAAAGTAATATATCGGATCTGTAAAGGCTTTAGGGCGAAAACACAACACAGCGGTGCGACGTCGCATCGCAAAAAAGACGTCGCACGGCGATGCGATGCGATAACGCAACGTTAAAATTTCATCGCCACGGCATCGCAGCGAGAACGCTTCTAGTGAGATGTGGACCGCACAATACGGGTCCTACGTCTGTTGCAGGCCACAACACTGTGGTGCGATGACGCATCGCAAAAACGAAGTCGCACCGCAATGCGATGCGATGAACGTTCATTGCACGACCACAGAAGACCTATACCAGAAGCGACACGTTTGATGTATGTATGGTGTGTTATAATTAAATATAAAAACCAAATAAGCTGCTGGCAACATAAAACATTTTTTCCAATAAAATAAATCATTTTTATACAATACTAAAGGATATAAACGAGATTTCTGTTTCGCAATCCGCAGTACAAATCTAGCCATATGCATAAATATAAAAATAAATATTTGATTAACAATAACACGCAAAATACAATAAAAGATTTATAGGTTGAAAATAATACCACCAAAAGTCGCGTATAAAAGACAACCAGACTTCAGTGATTTGCGCGTGCGTTGCTTGAGAGAATCATTGCCGATCTCATAAGTGAAAACACAATACTGCGGTGCAACATCGCATCGCAGAAATCAACGACGTCGTGGAAATTTGCGATGCGTCGTCGCATCGCAAATTTCTACGACGTCGTGATTTCGTCGGTGCGACGACGTCGCACCGCTGTGTTGTGTTTTCGCCCTTACTGATCCTTTCTGCCACTTTACCTGGCTGGAAGAGTAAATATGTATTTTCCACTTAAAAAACTGACCAAAAACAGTTAACTTTCCAGACGGTTACGTATAAATTACTAATACTAATGAAGTAACTTTACCTCATTGTTCATAGTAAAACTATGACATTATGCAGTCCCTTTTTTTCTGAAATTCTCCAGAAAACAATACGTCGTACAAAAAAATACAAGAGTACTTTTAACTGGAGAAATAATTTTGTCAAAGAAAAACATTGTAAAAAAGTTCAGCGAAAAGAAAGTTATAATAGAGAAACTAAGTACCCTCTAACGGCTTTTAACAAACTTCTCTCTGCGGAACCCTTTTAAAAAAAGAAAAACATTGTAAAAAGTTTTGCGAAAAGAAAGTTATAATAGAGAAACTAAGTACCCTCTAACGGCTTTTAATAAATTTCTCTCTGCGGAACCCTTTTAAAAATAATTAATTAAATTAAAATACATTATCCTGCAAAATTAGGAATTTTAAGAATAAGGCTGTTTCGGTAATTATTGTCTACTTAGTACTGCAAAAAACCGCATTTATGCGATTCACTTTTATAACGACCAACAGATTGGTTAAGTATTAAACCAAAAGGTTTCAACCATTTGCAAGATGTGTGTACAAGCGGTTTGTTTGCAACTTAACCTTGAGCATAACAGCAATTACCTTAATGACGCAATTTATGTTTACGCCTATTTTTTTAAACAGTTATCTAAAAATTCCGATGTCATAAAGGAACCCTAATTTTATGTTAATCAAACCTGATAAAAATTTAACATTTCTACACATTATGTTATCACAAGTACGTAGTGCAATCGAATTTACATACACATTGGAAATGCATTATTATAGATGGAAACAATAATTACAATAAATGACATTTTATTTATCGATAATCAATATATATCAATATCACTAATTCAAACTTAATACAATAATTATTACTTTACATTTTCACAATGGGGTGCAATTAATAAAATAACAGTAAAAAGTCATTCTTTTCATACAATTGTTGATATAAATCAGAATAAAGGACAATTCATAGAATCTTAGGTGAATAAAATTACACAAATATCAGATACAATGAAATAATCGATTGGGAAAACATTGAGATATTGTTTATTTGAGTATAAAAAAATCGTTTCTAAAAGAGTCCCCTTCACCTAGACAATAACAAATTTATTTACTTAATATTTCAAAATTAGGAGAAAATAAGATTAATTTGTATTTTATTTTGCTCTGTATATAGCCCTACCTTCCTAATTGTTTCCATAAATTAAACGGTGATTTGTATGTAGAAACTATCATAAGTAGTAGAAAATATAATATAAACCATAAAAATCACAGCCAATAATATTCTAGAAATGAAACCAGTACGGTAGGAAAGAAAAAACATTGACGGGGAAAAACAGAAACAATATTGAAGTAATAAACTGAACAAAACAACAATACAAACCGATGCATTTAATTGAAACAATTAGTCAGACAATTCAATAAATATCACGGAAATTACTATGAAATGTTTCAAATATGGATAATTGTAGATGATCTAGTCAATGATCGTGTGAAATTAATGCTGTTTCTAAAATAATGGGGCTCTAACAAAACGTGGTCCTATTAGTCCTAATAGAAGTGTTTAGAAAAACACTCAACGTCAAGACACTCAAACTGAAGAATAATGCAGATAACACAAAAATAATAAAAGAACTTTGTAGACATAAATCTTTAAAATATTTAAACGCCAATAAAGTACAGCACTGTGTCAAGATTTTTTCGTAAAGAATTACTAACATCGAATCAACGACGCGTCTAAAAATTAGTAAACAGCAGCAGCAAAAAAGTAAACCGAAGTAAGAATATTTTACATCACAAAGAAATAACAGTGGCAATCCTGGTGATAATAAAGAAAAAAAAAGGATAGATTTATTGGGGTTCAAAATACAACAAAGAAGGTTTAGTGCCATATTACAAACAAAAAAAATACCCAGCTACGGATACGTGTTTTGGAGTTATTGCCCCTTATCAGCGTAGCGTTGCTAAGGAATTGGATCTAGAATGTGATCATATTACGCCGATGAGGGGCAATAACTCCGAAACATGTGTCCGTAGCTGCATAATTGTTTTTTTGGGGATATGGCACTACACCTTTGTTGTATTTTGAACCCCAATAAATCTATCTTCTATTGTTTGTATGTGCCAGGTGGAAACGGGCAGTACCACAGAGCTCTGTGTGTCGACTATGCTCATGGAGGCCCCATTTGTGGCACATGGGAACATGAGGCACTAATTAAGTACTGTGTACTGTGCTCTCCAGCCTTATTCTAGTTCTTGTTCCTGATCTAACACATTCTAGATCCAATTCCTTAGCTACGATACGCTGATTAGGAGCAATAACTCCGGAAACACGTGTCCCTAGCTGCGAAAAAAATATTTAAAATTTTAGATTGGAAACCTTTATGATGCGGCAGCTGTACATAAAACGCACAAGATCTACAAAAATTTATTTGAAACGAACATCAACAGTATGCAAAAGAAGTAACAACAATACAAAGAAAATTGGCATAGGAAGGTATATACTGAAATGACCTAATTAATAAATAAACATGAACAAGAAAACTTAAGGAACAACATGTTACAGAAATTAAAGGAAGGCATTCTACAAACATGTAAAAAAAGATAACATATTTTTTATTTTACAATTTCAATTAAAATTGTTAAAGTTTCTTGTACTAAATTCTAAAAAAATTGATTATAATTTTTAAGACACGATAAAGTATATAGAAGTAAAATTAAATCTCAGAAATTAAAATCAATGATTCTTTAATCTGAAGGATCTCCAATCTAGGTGAAGGGTGTCAAATATAAATCAAATATTCAATAAAATTTAATATTTCGAGATAATGTCATTAAATTTTTTCGCCTTTGATAGAACATATTAGCATCACAAATCTAGATGAAAATTTAAGGAAAACAAAGAAAAATTTAATGCATTTAAAATTGGTAAGGTAATAAATACAGTGAGTATCAAAATGCATTAGTCATTTTATTTTTCCAATAACAAATAAGCCATTGGCTGTAATTGATAAGCTCAAATCAACTGATATACTAATAGTGTCAAGAGTTCTGCATCACACAGTTTTAGTGGCAAATTTAACTTGAATTTTCCAAACATAAAATGATTCAAATTTGTTTACACGGTTTATATTTGTGATTTCTGTCTTGTAGTATAAATATAAATAAAAATAATGCTCTTTCTTGAAAAATAATTCAAAGAACTAAAACTGGGTGATACAAAACTTTTGGCACTATGTGCATACTGTGTAATATTGACATTGCAATACCAAATACTACATAAAGAATTTACGGGTCACTACTATTAATTAGGTCCGTTTGTCAAAGAACAATCTGATATTTTATACCACTGACCTGGAGGTACCAAGAAACTGTAGTTAGTTCAAGAATTGATCAAGAAATTTCAAAAAGTTGAAAAAAAGTGTACAACATGAAATCAAAATCACTCCACAAGATATACTCAAAGAGTTATTCTTATTTCGTTCGCTGTTTGGGGAGTGTCTAAACAATGAAGTCGGGATTGAACCTGGGACTACGGATGATAGTCAAGTATCTTTACCGCGCGGCTACGAAGCACTTTCTGGTGCACATCTCATAGTTCTGTATTTCAAATAATTAAATTTTTACTTTTTTTTTTAAATTTTGAGGCTCACTGTTATATATCTCACTTCCAAAGAAACTAATAAAAATTTTGGCTGATCTAGTTTAAAATAATAACTAAGAGCAGCCTATTAGCCTATTGTATTTTTAAATAAAAACCATGTATATACTCAACGTGGGACTTAAGACTACTTTTCTGAGTAAAGGCCTTAGAACAAATTTTGCATATAAATTGAGGGGCCTTTCCACATTCATACCGAGTGTGTCGAATTAAATTCCATTTGTATTTGTAACACTTGTAACACTTTGGGCATTTGTACTTATAAACATCTGAAACAAAAAATCAACCTAAAGTTACAAATACACGAAGGAATATAAAAAAATATCAATTTTTTATTAAATTCGTCATAAAAAGGGGACAGTAACCTTTCGGTGATTCTAAAGGAATTATCTTAAGGCAATTTTAAAATAAGTATATGTTTAGATCAGAAACAATGGCAAATATTGTTTCTTGCTAATTCACAAATTATTGTTATTACATAGACTTCGTTTGTATATTATATTGTGGTGTAGTTTTAAAATCAAGACGTGTAAAAACGGAAAAATCTGTGGATTTGGGGTTGTCACCTTTTCATTTGGAAGAGTTATGATTGTGGAAAATTTAGAAACTCTACGTTGTCAATAGAAATCTGAAAGACGGGATTCAAGAAAATTTCCATTGGACAATATGTATTCGCTGGAGGAAACATACCTACGTGAACTGATGTATGAAGGTAGCTTCTTCTAAGTAATCTCGGTGAGAATATTAATAAAAAGTGAGATTATCACCAATACAATATGTTTAAAAGATATGTGTCATAAGAACATCATCAATCGTTTGTATGGCACTACTTTGATTCTCAGTTAATTTTTGGAAGCAGATACCTACCATATAGAAGCAGTATCCCAACCAGGATAGATTCCTTTATTCAGCAACAGTAATTCCTGAATAACACATTAGTATTTCGCCTGCTCGGAATAATATTATCCCCAACTACACCACTTTTTGCAGAAAACGAGCTATTTTAACGGAAGATTAACGTGTGTTTTCTACAGTCATTAATGCAGTTAAATATTGATATTCTTGTGTTAGCTCCACAATAAAGATAGTTTTATTTATGCACTAAGTCCATTAGCCAAGATATTGTCCTAACTCCATGTATTTGGAGTAAGGACAATATTATTCTATACACGCGCTCGCAGATTGGAGTTAGAACAGTGTTATTTATAATGAAAAATGCGATTAACCTAACTTTTGCCAATACGTCAAATGCGAAATATTGTTAGACTTTATTGTGAATTATGGCACATAATGTTGATTTTAAAACCTATGTTGTCATTAATAATGGAGAGTTACAACCGGACGATGATACAGGAATCAATATGTAAGTATTTACACTTTATTCTCTTTTGTCTTATCCAAAAAAAGTATCTATTCACTTAATATGAACTGGTTTTTCCATATTAAGTCAACCGAAGATACACTGAAATAATATAGATCCACTCAGTCGTTATTATTTAATTTCGATAAAGGCGAATTAATAATCTGGGGCCCAAATGAAGAACATTGTCAACAGGAAAATTTTAACGAGTATCTCGATAAAAATCCCGAGCTAACTCCAGCATGTGAAACTCAAGACGAAGGTGTTCCAATGATAGAACAGGGCCCTATAAAGTAAGTCTATACATAAAGTTAGTGAGAGAAAAAGTAACTTATGTGTATATTTTATCAATAACACACATAATAATATATCTTTTACCTTAGAAACAGAAAACGATAATAAATCAATAAACTTTCTCGACTTAACTATAGAAAGACATAAAAACATCATTTTCCTATAATATTTACCGCAAACCAACTTTTACAGACGCCACTTTCCCTTTAATTCCTATAACCCTTTCTTCCACAAATTAGCCGCATATCAATCTATGACACACCGAGCCTTCAGCTTACCTCTATCTGAGACAGATTTAAAAGAAGAATTAGACACAATAAGACTTATAGCACATAATATTGGGTACCCTCAAAATATAATCAACAATCTAATCTACAAAAAACAAAATAAGTCCCTCTTAAAAGAAGTTTACCCCACTATTAACGAAAAAACAGTTCAAACATACATTTCATTACCATATTCAGGTCAACAAAAATATAGGCAGATATCTTTTCAATGCAAAACAAAAAACTGATATCTCTAAAAATGTGGTGTATATCGGTTAGATTGCCCAGAATGTAACGCCTCATACGTAGGTCAAACAGGTAGATCGTTCGGGGTAAGATATAGAGAACATATTCACACTAAAACAATATTCCAACTTTTATAAACACCTAACAGATTCTGGTCATACAATAACGGATGACCATCAACCTAAGATATTACATATTTGTGGGAAAAGTAAAAAACTTAATTTATTAGAAGTGCTAGAAATTAATAAATTAAACAGGAATAAAAATTACAGCATATTAAACAACCAAATAGATTTAAATAATTCTTCGTTATTGAACTTGTTCAGATAACCTAATGCTGTTAATAAAAATCACACCATAATATAATTTACTATCTTGAAAAAACTCAAGATTTAAAGACATAACAGCTATACAAATTGGAATTATATAATCAACCATAAAGTGATCCATCCTTCTATTCAGTTCAGTTTATATTTAAATTAAATCTGTGTATATTTTAGTTTACTTGAAAATGTCCCAATAGGATGAAACTAGTTGTAAAAATAACAAATAAAAGTGAAAATTAGACAAGTAATAAAAAAGTGCGTTCTCCAAAATAAAATTCATTGATGTCGATGACATTAATGGATTTTCTCAACAATTCCGACCATGCAAATTTAACATCAATAGAACAAAATTTCAGGAGCCAGCCACAGTTGTGATCAAGAGGTAGACACGATTCACAGCGTAATAGATAAAGCATTTTCAAGAGACGAATTACATAGTCCATTAACTGTAGTGTAAAAGCTACTAGCCATTTCGTTCAAGAAATCCCTACATTGTATATCAATTAACAAAAAATGACTTTAGAGATTTAAACTGGAACCTCAAAAAGTCTAGAACTGAACAAAATTAAACAGATTTTAACACAAAAAATTCGCAAACAGTCAAATTCCGAAATTCATTTGCATCTGAAAACTGGGAAGATGTTGATTTGCTGGCTTCGGTTACAAATTAAAACGCCCACAACTGGTACTAAACCACCAGAAGCTTTTCCACGAAATATTTACATATATA
>JANEYF010004202.1:0-16902 GCA_029963845.1 Rhamnusium bicolor
AGAGTGAGTACATTTCCTAGCCATTCACGCTACTAGTAAATAAACATACAGTGGATTCCTAATTAAAAAAAAAATTGAAAATATATTGTATAAAATGGTGGAATTTTTTTATTTTAGAGCTCCAATGAAAATATATATAATAAAGTCACATTGATGAAAAAATTAAATTGGTTTTTTCATTACTCTATCCTGGCAGTTATCAATTAAAAGAGTAAAATGTTCAGGCACTAACAAATCTCTCATAGAATATGGTGTCCTTTTTGGTCTTGACTATACAATTGTTCGTCGGGGATTTTTATGAAGGGTCTGATTTCTGAAGTGTTCCCTGTCGATCAACCTCGAAGCACCCTTGAAACAACTGTCTTTGACATCAGAAACTTACACAACCTTCAATATTTTATTAGTCTTTTACTTTTATCGCCAACTTTGCTTTACTTTTCACTTTGTCCTGATTTAGTCCAAGATTATGTTGTGTGTTTAAAATTTTATAAGAATGCCTTTAATCTAGAAATTTATCCTGCGGTTGAAGTTTAAAGTTGACAAATACAACAGATAAAACAATTTTGTGGAGTTGTAACTTTATGGGTGCAAAAATCGAAAATACTGCTGTGCCTTTGTTTCAGAGTTTATCTTGTACAAAAATGCGTGGTACGTAAATAAAAATGGTGTCCTCCGAAGTGGTAAATTTTTTGGTTATTGTGGAGCCTATAATTTTAACGGCACTACGTAATTAAATAAAAACTATCGAAAATTGACTGTTTATTAATAGTTGTTAATGGCAAATAAACAATCTAAGGTAATATCAATTTTAAGATTACCAAGCGAATGTAATTAATACGAGAATATACACTCGTGTTGAACATTCGCTGGAAAGTCTTAAAATTAAAAAACCAGTACTTTAAAGTATTGTTCTAATACAACAACTTTTTCTAGGTTAGTATTCAGGGGAAATTGTTGCTAAAAAATACATGGCGGATCAAATATGCGGTAATAGGAATTTTAAAAAAGACATATTTTGATTATTGTTTTAACGTGGATTTATAAGCAAGAAGGATATAGTATAATATCGTTTGTTATGTTGTCTACTTAAAAATCACATTCTAACAACTGGTTCATGAATAAACAAACAACATTGTCAGTAAACACAAGAAATTTTATTTCACAGTGTGAAATAAAACTTAACAGTCAACAGACAACAAATTAAAGTTCTTACTTCAAACATTAACAAATTTCATGAACAATTTTATTCATAATTTAACGAAAATTTATATGAATAGTACTAACTGTTTCTAACATTATTTATATTTATTCCTGGAATTATAGCTTCAGATGTGCGAAAAATATTTTATTCATTTATATTAAAATGGTGGTTGGTCTGATTTTCACCAACGACTACATCGGCAGACATAGTCATTTCTATAATATTATTTGAAAATATCTGTTTTGAAATTTCCTTTTTGTTCTGAATGCTATCTTCTATATATCCCTCAGCAACTGTTGAGGATTTCCATCCCCCATGACGATTTAAGGTAAGAATATCAGTTCCAGAACCAGCTAATAGTGATGCTGAAGCTGTGACCCGTATATTGCTCAGGATTAGGTAAGTTAAGGTATTTAGCTATAATACTTGGTATTTTTGAAAATGTATTAATACCAACTCGTTGAACCGTACATTTTTATTCTCGATATTATGAAGAAAATCTCCTTTGTGATTCACATGAGTAGGGCGAATAGCCGCATATTTATCATAAATATTTAGTGGATTTATTTCATTAACTGTCTCACCAATTACCGCAAAAGTCCTTTCAATGTAGGTCTTCGATTCAGGTACTTTAACTACCAGCAAGCAGTCTTTTCTCACATAATCTCATAATCAATGGTCATATTGTAGAGTTCCTCTTGACGACAAGCGCCAAGCCCATTACTAATACAACTTTCAATTTTAAAAACTTTTCATCTGGTGCTTCTAGTAAAAAACGTTCGACATCTGCTCTGTCAAAAACTTTAGATTTCCTTAGCCCTATATCCAGTGGATTGTCTTTTTAAAAAGCTTTTAATTTTTGATATTTGGATACATCTACATTATTCTTTATATTCAAAATTGCTTTAAGCATCGAAAACTTGGACCAGAGACTTGAATATTTTCAAGTTTTTTCTTTTTCAGATAGTTAAGTCAAAAGAACAGACTCAGATATGTTACTCACAGTTTTCTGCTTACACCAGTGCATAAATAAATCATATTCTTTTTCGTACAATTTTCTAGATTTCGCTGGTAATAAATCTAAAGTTACAGCAATTGCTTGTTCCCTGATTTCCGGAGGAGTACCAGGAATAAAATCTTACTCACTATCACTTATTTTGTTCCAAATAATAATTATTGTAAAGTAGAATGTGTCAAATGCGACGTTTAAATCGTTCAATATTTAGTTGTTTTATTATTGGTTTCTATGGAAACAGCAATAGAATTTAGTCATTACGACAAGGTAACTTTGTCAATTTGCCGTATTTTTACAAAAATTATACTGTTTTCTAATTTCGATTGGCGATACAAAACATTCTGTATATAACTCGAGACTAAGATGTGTTTTTTTTACTCGTGTGGTTTATAACACTCGCCTTCGGCTCGTACTAACGCCCCACTTGTAAAAATAAAACACCATTAGCCACTTGTAATATAAAATAGGTACTATTACTTAATGTAATTTGTGTTCCCGATTGATTTTCTGAATTTTTAGAATCGTGGAAACGTCGTATAATAGTTGGAGGTAAGTTGGAGGAAGTTTGTATTCATTGTCAGCTTGTCTTATTTTTTGTGAAAATTGTAATTAACTGTTATTTATTAATCAATTATATTTGATATATAAGTGCATTTGTGAGTTGCAAATATGGTGAGATAATGCCAGGTATACAAAAGACTGGATTATAAGAGCCCAACCGTATATTTTCACGGATAAATAAGAAACTATTGTTTTGCAATGGCATATGTGGACGCTTAGGTAGTTAACTATTATGTTTAGACAGAAAAATATAAATGTGCTGTGATGAAAATCAAATTTAATGAGAAATTGAAGTTTAATGTGTTTCATAATGGAAATTAGATAATTAGAGAATTTTATCTTATAAGAACAAATTTCTGTTTTTTCGGATTTTCTGTTGATGGAAATTTGAGAAAGAACTAGTTGAACGTAATATGATTTGATGAGGATAACTGTCTTCCCAAACGTGCTGATATTTGCTCGACACATTTCAATGAAAATGATTAACAATTAAACCAAGTGGGCGAAAATATTTCAAGAAAGGTGCTGTTTCATAACATTTTTTCCAACTACGCATTCGCCTCAGCAGCTTAGGTAATATAAATTCCATGGTTTCCATCAAATAGAAGTAAAAAATTAAATTTGTTATATAAAACTGTGGAACTCGAACTGTCATAATGTCTCGTTACTTAAGTGTTCTAAACATGAACTTACATATAAGCTAAATGCTTTTCTAAACAAGGTTTATTAAAGTATAGTTTCTTTTTAAAAATCATTCCATATTATCTGTAAAAGTAAAGTAATCCTGTCAAAAATATGTAAAAAAAAAATCTTCTTGGCCTTCATATACCATGACCCTCTTGAAATGTCTTGTCTTTTAACCTGACCACCAACTCATAAATGAGGAAGTTATTGCAATAGGTCCAAAATCGAACATCGAACCAGAATTTACGGTTCGAGGTATGACACAATAAAAATGAATTTTACAAAATATCCGTATGTGTGTGTGTCTGTGAATTTATATGTGCTTCAAGGAACGTGTGTAAACATGATAGCACCAAAGGTACTGAATCGATCTTGCTGAAATTTGGGACAAGGATATTATTAGTGCCGTTATGAATGTATATATTATTATAGATCCATGAGTACCGCAGATGATCTAAAAAAGCTTTTAGTACCAGTCAGATGAGATTTTGTGTCCTTTTGGCACATAAATTTCTTATCTTAAATATAACTATATTTTTTTATAACACCAATCGAAAGATAATATAGTTCTGATTTCCACGATATATTTTACAGTGAAGTCTTGTGGTATTACTCTTGATAATTTTTTTCACAACTGAATAAGCCGAGAATATTTTTATTACAGATTGGACGATGTTTAATGCCCTTTTGGTACTGGTGAGAAGGTTGCAGTCGGTTCAAAGTAACTAACATTTTTTCTTTGAAATATATTAGTCACTCAAAATCACCATAAACATTTTTTTTAATGTTGTAAATTGTTGTGTTTTTTAAACTGCCCAATTTCTTTAGGACATTTCAAGAGTCACACTCTAAATATAAATTATTCTATTAATTCACTGTTTGGATATTATCTAAAAACATATGTAATACTTTTTAGTCCAAATTCTACTGTTGTAGAGATCTCTAGAGTTTCTCACAGAAATTGTGGACAAATTTGAAACCCAACAAAACATGTTTTGCAATTTTTTAATTTTTGAATTTTTCTAGGAAGCAGAATATTCTGATTCGCTTTCAACTAAAACTGCTTTAGAATCAGATGAATACAATCCAACGTTACGATTGGTGTAACAATCATAACCTTGGATTTTAAAAAAAGATCAGTTAAACTTAGGCTAAACCATGTGGATGCAACCTGGCCTAAGTATCAATTTACAACTTTTTTTATAACAACCTGAAATTGTTTTATTGTAGGAAATCCCATCAGCAAATAAAGAAAACAGTAATCCTGGATTTGAAAGTTTTCATAATGTGAATGGTAAATATTGAGTAAATTAAAAATTGTCATTTTATTAATTGTTTTCCACACATCAGTAATAGGCCAGTGAATAGAGACGTGAAAACTAAAAAATTTAGCATTAATTCTAACATTTTTGAAACTTTGTCATCTGTTGAAGTACCAACCAAAAGAAAACTATAAAATTTTGCAACTCGATTCAAGGTCGGCAACACTGTTAAAATCGCGAAAAATTAAATTAAGCAGTATCTCGACAAACAAAAATGTACCACCGCTGCAAATTTGATATAATTTGTGTTACAGTATTCAAAATATAAAGGTAAATTTGCAACACCTGATGACCCGGGCAAAATAATTAATTATCAATAAGTAACATTTTTGCACCAAATTTTGGAAACATAATATTAACATGCTTGCAAAACTACAGCGTACTTGCTAAAATCGCCCTATATGTAAGTGTAAGTTTGCAATTCTATGCGATGGCGGCGTGGTACATTTTTTACAATTTACAACTTGTAGAGTATCATTTACCTAAAATAATAATAACATATGTACAGGTGGATTGCAAATGATCGCATTCGTAACTGAAATGCGCTCTCCATTTTGCAGCAATCCCAGACGTCGGCAGATTGATAAAATTTGCAACAAATAATTTGTTGCAAAATTTTTTACTATCAAAATAAAATTAATATCACTGCAAATTTCACATCGAACTCTATAAACGTTATTAAATGTTCATAGTCCTGTAAGGCGATTTTAGCAGGAACACTGTAGTTTTGCAAGAATGTTAATAATATGTTTGAAATATTTGATGCAAAAATGTTAATTATTGATAATTAATTATTATGCTCGGGTCATAAGGTGCTGCAAATGTAGCTTTATATTTTGATTATTGTAATATAAATTCTATCAAATTTGCAGCGGTGTTACATTTTTGTTCGTCGAGATATTGCTTAATTTAATTTTTCGCGATATTAACAATGTTGCCGACCTAGAATCGAGTTGCAATATTTTATAGTTTTTTTTTGGTTGGTACTTCAACAGATGACAAGTTTCAAAAATGTTAGAATTAATGTTAAATTTTTTCCCTATTCACTGGCCTATAAAGAGGTGATCCAAATGATACTAAAACACCTGGTGCTGAGCCTGTAACTCATCTAGTACGTTAACTGCTTCAAAAGACGGAAAATATATCTTCCGTCTTTCCGTCTTAATATGGCTAAAGAAGGACAAATTCAGGGTTCTATAGTTGGTCCTAATTCCAGTTACAAAGGAAAACTTAATCGTTGGGCAAGAAAACGTGAGCACAATGCTAGTTGATAATTAGAATTGTGATTAAAATTAGTCGTATGCAATATGTTCAGTGAAAAAACCTATAAATAAGTAATGTGTAGTATCAGATAAAATACATTTAATAATTTGTAGGAAAAGGCAGGTTGGTTGCAATTTTAACACTGATGATTTTTCATCACCAGAAAAAGTCAAAGACATTTTAAAGCAATGAGAGTCAAACTTCAGTCGCAAAAGAGAAAACTGAAAACTCTTTGAAGGCTGAGGACAAGAGTTACAACATTAAACTCTCTTCTGAAGGTAATAAAAGAAAAGTCCTTATGGAGCTATAAGAGTATTCATACTTCGATATTTGATTATTTTGGTGATCACTTATATGATAGTGATACATTATTTTAAAAAACAGGCAATCTGTTTTGTTCAAAAATCAATAATTTTGTTATGTAAATGATATTTTAGAAAACCTTGCAATTCAATTTGTAAAATTAATACTTCAGCCCTATTTCAAAATTAGAATTAATTATCAAGGTTCTAAAATGTTGGACAAAAGTACAACTAGGATGAGAAGTAAATTAACCGAGACTGTTTTATTAAAAAAATAATAATTTTGTTATGTAAAGGATATATTAAAACATCATTCAATCCAATTAGTAAAATTAATATTTAATCTCCATTTTAAAATTAGAATTAGTTTTGAATGTTTCAAAATGTTGGACATGACATAAGTACGCCTAGGGTGAGAACTAAATTAACCAAGACTTTTTTTGTCCAAAAATCAATAATTTTGTTTTGTAAATGATATTTAAGAAAATCATGCATAGAATTTGTAAAGTTATTACTTAAGCTCTATTTCAAAATTAGAATTAATTATGAATGTTCTAAAATGTTGGACGACTAAGGTCAGAAATAAATTAACTAAGACTTTTTTGTTAAAAAATCGATATTTTCTGTAGTTTGATTGTAATAAATTAATTAAAAAAAAATGCTCAGCTTAAATTATTTCAAATTCAATTACTGCTTCATTACCTCTCATTCATTTTTTAAATATACTTGCACAGAATTAGATAAAGAAAAACTAAAGAATTATTCATGTGACAAATGTGTTAATTGCATGGAAACTGGTAAGTGCTGTAATCAACCACACCAAGTTTTGGTATTAACCAAATAAATTTAGCACCTGAATAGCTTTGTAAATGAAAAATCATTACAGTTGAAGAATTTCAGGAGAGGTTTTTATTTTATTTTTGCCATGGATGTATATTATGTATATTACGTCCATTATATTTACACGTACATTAAATTTGTTTAGTAACAATTTACTCTAAAAGATCCCGTCTTTATTTTTTTTTTTTGAAAAGTGAATATAAACGATAGGTACATTTTGCTTTTACATTAAATTATTTTTTGTAATTTGGCACAACATATTAAATAATATTTCGTAGATACTTTATTTTGGTAAAGACTTTTCTGAAAATGATTAAAAAAACATACAAACTACAGCTAAAGTCATTAAACACTTATTTCGTAGACTTTAGCCTATTAAAGAATTATTACTTTTAAATTAAAACTGCAATCTCTCTGTTATGTCTCCTCCCATGGCGTTGGAGGAGCTTTGACAGAAATAACCCCACTTTTTCTGAATTGACAGCAGATAAGTTACCTCACAACAATGTCTAGAAAATGGCAGCAATGCTATATCCCTCTTGCATATAAATCCATGGTTTAAGCGGATTTATTTCGCATATTTGAGACAATTGCATTTATCTACTGACCAGAGCCCAAACTGAAAAATAAAATAAAATAAAACTTTAGCACCCTGTATCTCATCAATGAAGAGTCACCGGACCCATGTTCATAATAACTTTTCCGAGCATTATGCCAAACCACCAGTGGTTTGGCGCAAGTCTTTTTGAAACACCCTGTATAAAGAAAATTTGCTTTTTAAATGTTTAAAAATTTATTAGAAAACACTACACGTATTTCGGCTTCTTGGGCTTTGTTAAGAGTACAGAGACTACTGAATAATAAAATTTGTGTTCATTGCTTATACAGGGTACCCGATTTTCGTTGTACACCATTGACATTTCGCTTATCTTTAGAGATGCGAGGTAGTGTAAATGCAAAATTGCATAGTTCAATAATTTGATTATTGATAGTATTTTGAGTGGAAAATACGTATTTACTAGTCTAGCTCGGTAAAGTGACATAAGTCATTTTTTGTTGACAACAGTTCCTTATAATAATTAAAAATAATTAATCCAGTCTTTTTTGCAAGTAAGCGTCTATCAGTTGAATTTCATGAATTTTGTTTGCAAAATATTTCAAGTTAAGAAGTTTTTTGGGACTAGCAAGAACGGTTGTAGAAAAAATTTTGTACGCAACACACCCGAAAAGTATCTTTACTAGGTTCACACGTCCAAGGTTCGCTGGCGCTCGCCCTGGAAATTGCCAGATCGCCCAGTAAAGAATCGTATCCCGGTCTTGTTACGTAAATAATAATTTCAATAAATATGGTAGTTTATTTCGAGGTTTATTGTCAAAACTGACAAACATTTTAGCTAGTAATGTGAACCAATTGGTAATCCGTCTAATAATTTATAAATTATCCCGTTAAATTTAAAATAATTTTGGTTAGTATAATAATTCTCAACCACTAAATTCAGTTGGATTTTAATATCCATTTCAATACTGGAGATATTTATGTTAGTCTATTATTTTAAATAATGTCTCCAGCAGGATTGAATTAAAATGACATTTTACGTTGAGCTAAAGAGGAATTGTGGAATTTCTGTTTAACTTTTTCTATAAATTGAAAACTATTTTAATTGAATATTTAGATTCAGTTTGTGAGGGAAGGTAACAAGTTATTTAATTCCATGCAAAGTTTACATGGGGCGTTTATGTAGGATACAACTGGTGTTATGGGTATATTATCTTTATGAATTTTGGGAGGTTCGTAACATAATTGCGCTGAGAGGGTCATTATTTTGAATTTATGTATTTCATCAAATATATATACTACGACACCTTCATTTTTACTACAATATTTTAAAAATTTTGATAATAAAATGTAAATAAAAACCAATTTGTGATGAAGCAAATATGTAGCTCTCACTTCGACTGTTTAAAACAATACTCTGTACAAATTTTTGTGTGTTATAATTAGAGATCGGGAGGCAGCGATAAATGACGTCAATTCCAGGGTTGCCTCAGGTGATGTGTTACCACGTAAAATGTTCATGCATATATGACACAATAATTATCTTACCTTGTGGTTATTTTGGTGTGTTCGGTAATATCCAATGTTAAGAGGACTGCAAGTATTGGTGAATGTAACACTAACACACGTATATTTTCCATTAGCGATCACAGGTGTAAAAGTATATTATTAATACTTGTTGCAGGGTTGGAAAAAATCATGATTTAAAAAAAATCAAATAATGATATTTATTTAAAAAAATCAAAAAAATCAGGTTTCTTTTGATTTTTTCTGATTTTTTTCAGTTTTACTTTAATTTTTTGAAAACAAATATGATTTTTTCCATACACTATTTTTTTTTTTTGTATTCTCTAACTACCAATATGCACATATAAATTATTCACGTCACTTGAAAAATTGTCTATGTGGTCTATATTTAATACAAACAATAAAATATCAACATTTTTCCTGTTCTGATAATCTTAGCTGTCGGTTTCATTCATTTCATAGATGCCGAGGTGACGCGCGACGGTCTCTTTCAATTGACGATACTTGTTATTGCAGGAATTTTCCTGTTATAAATTGTCTGCATAATAACATATAAAAGGGAGGATAGTTTGTAAGGTGCGTCATTTGACATATTGTATTGAGCCTGTGCCCAAGTTAATTAAAGTGAACAAGTGAAGTGTAAAATAAAAATGAGTGGAAGGAAAAAAGACATTTGCGATTATTTTATAAAAAAAAACAGAAAAAGGAAAAACCAAGAGTGGTGTGTAAAAATTGCAAAAAAGAAATGCAAGGACTTGTTCAAAGTTTAAAAGACCATCTTGAAAAGTGCAAGACCAAGGCATTACCCGTAGATACAGAAGTCGCTAAACAAGTAATGAAGTTGATTTAACTGCAGGTATTCTAAATCTAAATAATTATTTATTTTATTTAAGTGGATTTCGCCACCCATAAAACTAAGCATTGAAACCCAAAACATAGTGAGCTAATATGTAAAGCTGCAAATCGTTTCTGTGTATCATGGTCGTGGAGTACAGATGTACTTACTGTCGCCGGCATTCACCTTGACCGCGAAATTCTTTCTCCAGTCCAGTCTATTATTAGCTTTAGAGTTGTGTACACGTCAAGTCACTTGGGCGTATTGCATATTGTTTTTGTGTTTCGATTTTATTTGTTGTACTGTATTGTTGATATTCATTTAATAATAAAGTATGGAAGACGTACGCAGGGGGTAGAAAACGGCCATTTGCTGACAAAGTGAATTAAATTCATAGGTGAATTCCCCGATCTATTCTATGATTGTGCTAAAATAATTTGTAAGTGTGCGAGAAAGATTTGATGTGTTGGGATAAGCGTGATTGTGGGCTTCACGTAAATAGTGTACACCATAAAAATAAAAAAATGGCGTGCCTTCGACAAGACAGTTTATGTTTGATTTACTATTAATGCTGATTACCTGTGATGTTCCGCTGCACATATTCGATAAACAATCATTTTCGAGTTCTGGAATAAATAAAATGCCCAGGTGAAGTTACCAGGTAGCACGACGTTATGTGACTATCTACCAACTGTACACGTGGACAAGGTAAATAAGATGAAATGTGAATTAAAAAATACACGGCTGTGGTTATCTGTTGATGAGACAACAGATTGTAAAAAAAATCTATTTTAAATGTTATAGTACGAGTACTGGACCCTCTTAAACCAACAGTTCCACTGATTACTAGCTATCAAAAGACTAAGTCAGTGTACTAGAGAAATAATTACCAGGGTGGTGCTGGAGACGTTAGAAAAACGTGAACTGTCAAAAACTCAAGTGTTGATGTTTGTGACTAATGGCGCCATAACAATGCGTTCAGTAGGCCGTTCTTTGCAAGAATAAGGTTGTACGTTTATGCATGTTACGTGTAAAGTGCATGCTTTATATCTTTTGGCAGAAACTATTCGAAAAGGTTTTCCAGAGGTGGATGCATTATAGCAAGTACAAAAAAAGTGTTTCTTAAATCTTCTAAATGTCTCCGTGCATTTTCATAGCAAGTGTCCCGGTATTCCTCAACCACCACAGCCGATTCTTACACGTTGGGGAACATGGTTGCAGGCAGATTTTTATTATGCTGAATATTTCCAACAAATAAAAGCTGTGATACTACAAATCAATCCAGATGAGGCTGCAGCTATTAAGGAAAGCAAAACAAAATTCGAAGATATTTCCGTTGAAACAGCTTTAAAAAATATTGCGAGGAACTATAAACCATTACATGAAAGCATAAAAAAATTAGAAGACAGTGCGTTGTCGTTAGCCGAGTCACTGCATATAGTGGACGAAGTAAATCTACTACCACACGCTATAAGTGACGCAACAAATGAGCGCGTTAAAGAAAAGTTCGCAAGTGTGTTAAATAAAGACACCGGTTTTACCAAATTAAGACAAATATGTGATGGTGCAGCCCCAGATCCGTTAAGTGCGTTCAAAGACTATTTTACGTATGCGTGTATTACATTAGTAGATGTCGAACGGGCGTTTTCAAAATATAAGAATATGTTTTCACCAAAGCGAATATCACTCATGGAGTACAACCATAGAAACATACCTGATGCTGCAAAATTGCTACACATCTCCAGTTTGTGATAAGCAAGCTAGTTCATCAAGCTAGTTAATAGGGTAAGTTTTACATACATTGTTATAAATTATAACAGTTTATTGTTTCTCGTATTAGTTAATTTCGCGTATGCCACTGTCCCGCGGAACATTTTTGAAGCAGCCTTAAAATATGTATGATGAACTTATGTGACATGGTTTAAACATAAACAGGATCTCAAAAATTATGTTTTTTGCGTTTTTTCTTGATTTTGAAAAAAGTATTTTCTCGTCTTCTATTAAAATATAGAATAATTTAGGGTTGAGGACAGGTCTTTATTGAATTAGTCTATTAGGCATTTAAAGAAGTGAAAAAATAAAAAATTGTTTTTACTTTTTTCATTTTTCTTAAATTGTGCCACTTTTTGGATTTGTAGATCTGTCTGTAAAAAACTCAAAATCCACAGTTATTGGACAGTATATTCACAGACCAAAGTATCAATTTTTGTTCCACAAGTACAAATAAACGAATGTTATAAAGTAGACTATACTGTCTGTTTCACTTGAAATGGTAACGCTCCAATAACTTTTTATTTTTGGTTGAATTTCAAAAATTTTTCTTTATATGTACCCTTTAACGCTCTTTTATAGGCTCAAACAACATTTTAGGCCAATTAAAATAGTAGCCTATTGTGATCAAATATAAAGCGAAAAAAATTGAAAAAACCTTTTAGGATTTTTTTTCGAATAAGTTTATTAAGAAAACTTGTTCGGAATCACCTTAAAACCCCAATTTCCAAGTTTGGTTAAGAAAAATTCACCCCAAAAAATCAGCAATAAAATTAATTTCAATATTATCACGATTGCCATGGTAACAATACCAAATTATTATGAGATCTGTCACATAAAACACTGATGTCATTGTATCAAACTATTAAAATATTGGTGATATTTATTGTTTAAATAATTTAACTATAGTTGCAGAAAGGCTAATTGCTCTTTTTGTGAACTTTTTTTTAACCAAACTTGGGAATATAGGTGATTCCGAAAAAATATTATTGTGAAACTTTTTCGAAAAAAAACCCTAACATATTTTTTAAATTTTTCGCTTTATCAAAGTAGGCTACTATTTTAATTAGGTTAAAATGTTGTTTAACCCTTTGAAAGGACGTTGAAAATCAACTAAAAAATAGAAAAGTTATTGGGGTGTTACCATTTCAAGCGAAACATATTGTATATGTATATTTTTCGGTATATTTATATTCACAAATTAATATATGTCTGTTGCGATGAAATCCTTAATATATGTAACGGTCCACTTTTTCGGCCTAATCGAAAGCCCTATCTTTAACAAGTAAACCACTTGCGGTCACAGTAAGTTGGTGCTTATTTAATTTATAAATCTTATAATACGGCCCTGCGAGCTTAAATTATTATATTTGAAAACAGTCAAAGGTTGGACGCAATTAAAAAACACTCAATAAAAATGCATTTGCCAAATAATATGGAAAAATAATTATAATCTCTGATGTTGTTAAAAAAAAAGTCTTGTATTTTTATGTGCATTATATAAATTTAAATCTAAAGTGTGGTAGAAATAATCGCGCGTGACCTTGTCTGTTTCCGATGAAGTTTGCGTAACCTGTAGCCTGTGATTGGATAAAATACGGGAGTGCGCGGGGCTTTGCAAGTGAGACGATCGAGGATCGAGGAGTCCAGCAGGATCGATGATAGAGAGCAGATGTAGGTGTGTGCTACCTAAAGCATTAGTATCTTCGTATAGAGAAAATGCTATTGAGTAGTTAGTAACCGCGGTGTATTTTGCCTTATGGAATGCGGTGTTTTGCTCAATTTATTATAATGTGTTTTTTTGGGATCCCATTGAGGATTACCTTTCATAGAGAAGATGCGGGTTGTGCATTTAGTATTTGTTTTGTTTTTTTCTTTTTGGTCTGCGGTGTTTTTTGGTTTTTTTTTTGGGGGATTTTTTTTCCCGCCCCGCCGACGCCCGCCTTTACCGCAAACCAAAGTATATCCCAACAAACCCACCCCCTTTTTTGTCAAACAAAACTATATTTTTTATTTTGCCTATCCCCCCTATTCAGCAGTTTTTTTTGTTCAATATCTTATAGTTTTTTTTTCTTTTGTTGTCCCAACCTGTTTTTTTTTTTTTTTTTCAAAACATTTACCAAATACTCTCTTTTTCTAATTGTAATATTTTTTTAACCCCAAATTTTTATTATAATAATATGTTTTTTTAGGAGTGCAATTGACGTGTGGTCGGACATTCAGTTTAATTACTGTGCATTCTGTTTTGTAAACGAATTTATATTCATTTTTTCCAGTTTCTTTATTGGTTTATATATGTATTCTGTTTAATGTAGTTTTTGTGATTAATTACCTATTTTTGAACTATAAAAAAATAGAGGTGCCACGCAAAATAAAAACCCCTGCTAAAAGCTGGACAGTATCCCCTCTAAAATAACTCATTTTTTTTCTTTTTGTTTTCCCCCTTATAAAACTAAATTTGAAATAAATATAAAAAGGGAGTCGTTATATATATATATATATATATATATATATATATATATATATATATATATATATATATATATATATATATATATCATATATCCTTCAACGTCTTCAAACATCAATTTTCCTAAAACATTGTCAAAAACGAGCACCAAGCACACTCTTCATCTGCAAGTTGGTCAACATCTATTGATTCATTAGTTATCCTAAAATAAGGGAAATAGGCGCACCAACTAATATACAGAACTTTGTTCGAAACCTGCAAGAAATCGACAAACAAATCGCACAAGTCTATATTTGTAACTAATAGTAGTTTCAGGTGTATGGACAATCCTACAACTGAAAAAGGCGACTCGAATTATTAAGACTTGGTTATAGACCTCTTCAGGAAAACAATATCTACAATCTTTTTACAACAAATTTATGAGGAAGAAAAAACAAAATGTTTTGGAAGTTTTTCTGACAAAGCGTAAACATATTTATCGATAGTTGGTCCTTAACGATGTCCACAATTGGAGCCTGTAGTTTATACCACAATAACCACTGAAGATGAACGACATTCTTATAATCCGGACCCACAATAAAACAGACACACAAGCGATTATTTAACCCAGATTGCTTACAATTTAATATTGTCTTGTAAATCATAAATTCCCAACTGTAACGTGAAATCGTTTGTAACAGATAATGCAGGCGAACATGTACTTATGAGAAGAATGATAGAAGATAAATTAAGACGATAATGTTAGAGTCATAACTTAGTGGATGCGCGGCTTACTTCTGAACTTTACTCTGCAAAGATTTAAAAAATAAAGAATATCCAATAAACATATTATACAAATTATTAAGTATTTCAGAAATAATCATCTGGCTAGAGCAAATTCAAGCAGGCCGATGGAAAAACATTAGAGCTTCTGGAGCGGACGTAAGAGATGAACAGTATGGCAGATTGTTTAGAAGTATATGTAAGTCAATGGGAGAAATTGTTAAAAGTATGTGATGAGAATAAAAAAGAAATAGACTCAACAATTATACCAAAAAGTTTCAAACATTGGTCTGAACGAGCAGCTGAAGATTACCTAAACATCTTAAAGCCTATAGCTGGTGGGACTTGATAAATTACAGAAAAAAAAACTTTCCTATCTCACACAATAGAAGCATGGAAGGAATTAGAAAGATCATTCATTTAAGGAAGAATTAGACTTCAACTTTGTCGCAGCTACATATTTTAAAAACGATACAGGTAACAGGCACTTACGTCCTATCATTTAGTAGCTTACATTTTGGATGTAACTAAACCAAATTTAAATTGGGTGCCGCAGAAAAGATCAAGCGTTAAATACCATGCAAGAAATGTAGGAAGTATATTGGTTTGCTACCATTCTTTATAAAACTTCAAGCAAAAATGGAACCTTATGCAGCAGTTATGTTTTCAAAAGAGTGTATGTAATGTTAGTGCCTTCAACAGTGGTGGGTTTCACAAAAAAATCTCCCTGATATTGAGAAACTTCTTCCTCGAATCAATTTTTATGTGCTGTCTCTTATCAAGCTTCGGGTGGAAAGAGTATTTTCTACATTTTTGGTTTCAAGTTCACTCCAATTTACGAAATAAATTAGAGGACAATTAGTGTTCCTATAAAAAATTTTCGTACGAAAATCAATGTTAGATTGTTTTGTGAAACTACCTATTTTGTACTAAAATGTTTCATTTCTTTATCAAGAATGTTAATGGTTGATTTATATTTTGGTATTTAAATAAATATTTTTATTTTCAGAATTTTTTTGATTTAAATCATCGATTAAAAATAAAAAAATTCACTTGATTAAAATCGTGGATTTAAATCATGATTTAAATCAAACGATTCAAATCGGGCGAACCCTGATTTGTTGTAAATGTTCCAGAGTTAAAATCCATTTGTATTAGTGGGAAACAATGTCGATGAGATGCTAAATTGGCGTTATAAATTTAAAATATCTGGAACATTTTTCAGAAACAGCAATACGTAACTGAACGAAGTACATCGAAGTGAATATTGCACATGCAGCTTCGACAACGCTTTGGATACCAACATCAACAATAATATAATGTAAGGGTTTAGTATTTATACGAAAATACATAGGGAATAATTAAAGTTTAACATATCAAGCATGATAATAAAAAAAGAAAAGCAACCAACACAACCATTACAATATATATATAAAGAGTAAATAAAATAAGCGAACCCAGTAAAATAACGATATAACAGTAAAACAAGCCGATTACAACAAACAGGACGGTAAGCCTTCATAAATCAACAAACAGGAGGCATATACATATGATGCCACAAAAGGCGCGAAGACCGCAGACCAACATGGGAGCTCAGAGGGGTAAACAGCTCCCAAAACAGAAACAGCTCTCCACAAAAGAAAAACAAACACCAATAAATAATAATAATTTCTTTTGTGTGTACAACCACGTGGTTTAAACCCCTCTTTTTTTTGTTTTTTTTTTAATATCTGGTTGCAACAAAGTGGGCCATAATAGCATACCGAAACCAATAGACGTTTTTACCAAATATTG